>APFE031044834.1:66698-153943 GCA_000404065.3 Pinus taeda
TAACTCAAGATGAATTAATTAATTATTTTTCAAACAGCTGGTGAGACTAAATTCAAATTTTAATTCTCAATTTTAATTCAAGGACAAATTAAAATTGGAATATATCCTGAAATGCTATATATAGCAATGCTATTTATAGAATTTCTATTTTTATCATTTCTTGTTGCTATTTTCAACAAAAATTTCATACATGCTGCCGGCATGCACACCTTCGTTGATTGAAGAAATTGTGTAGACATGAAGGACATGCACCCTGTGCCTGTCACTGCACTGTCCTCGAAATTTGTGTAGTTTTGTCAGCCAGTCACCCTATCAGCCGATCTCCTACTCCTCCTGAAAACTGTGTAACTTTCATGGGTTGTCCCCCAGCTTCCCAACAACTCGCTCAACCCAGAAACTACATAGAGATGTCTAGTAGGCCATCCTCCCAGTTCTGCGTAGTTTTGGTGAGCAAGCTTCCGCAACCCGCTGCTAGTCTCCCTGGAGAATCTACATAGATTTCATTGCTAGTATCCTCCCTGCTGCTTGCACTGCCTCCTTGGAAATTGTGCACATATATGCCTTCCCGTCGAGCCAAATCTCATAGATAGTCACTGCTGATATGGACTACCCATATTAGCCTCCCAGTGACCTCTATACAATTTTCCTTGATAATGCTCAGAGTTCACATCCCGGCCTGAAATGTGCTCTACGCAGTTTCAGAGCCTTGTCCTCTCTCCTGGTCACCTACACCCAAAAACGAAAGATGATGCATCATGGTAGACTAGGAGATTTCTAGATTTGATGTCATCTCTGTTGTCACTCACTGCTTTATCAATCATCATTTACTTCAAATGCCAAATAGAATTGAAGTTTGATGCCAATTTTCAAGCCATAAAAGCTATCAGAGCTTAATCGGGCCCTCTCCATTGCATAGTGATCAAAAAGAGATTTCCAATGGTATATGGAAGTCCAAAAATGGACTTCTAGATCAAAAGATATAGCAAATTTGAGTTGCCCTTGGAAAGACCAAAAAACAAAGAGAAAAACCCAAAGGACTAAGGCAAATCACAAATCGGAGGACCACGGGCTAATTGCAATTGCAAATCAGTGCTTTCTCTAGAGTAGCAGCGGGAAAAACAACGGATCAATGATCGGTCGATTACAGATATTACAGATCAGTTATTGAAGGGTATGGGTGGAACAAATATCGCATATCGACAATCAGGGGCCCTAGGCACAGTGGATCCCACATATCGACATTTTTAAGGCCCTGCATCCCGTATTTCAGCCTTCCTATAGTGTCACAGTCCCGCATATCAGCCATGTTGCATCTGGTAGGTCTCGCATCCCATATCCAGCATCCCATAGGTACCGCATCCCGCATATCGATGACCTCGCAGTCCCGTAGTACCGCGATCTTGCATTTCAGCGACCCCTCAATCTCGCAATCCTGCAATCCCACATCCCGCAGTCCCGCATTATTGGTGATTGATGGGGTTTCCATTCAAAGATTGTGCGGGGGGCCGATTCTGTGATACAGTGTAAATGTTCTGGGAAAGGTCGAAAACCAAATACAAAGGAATTTTGTGGAAAAACGAAGGCCGGGCAGACCCCTTCTCTCTCCTCCACATGGCAGTACAGATGATGACGTGGCAGTACGGGTGGACAAGTGCCACTTAGTTTCAGTGTTTTCAAGGGTCAAATGGGGCCATTTCTTGGTGACACGTGTCACCACACATAGGGTGACATGTGGCAATGATGACATCACCCCAGGGATCGACGATTGCATAAAGTGAAAATTCAGTTCCTCGCCCATATCCTTCCCGGATGTGATTGTGATAAGGAAAAGGCCCCCCATATGCATTAATATATTGATGTGTATTATATAAGGGTTTCATGTACGGGATATTGACCGATGAGATGTAAAGAGTTAATGAAGGCTCTTGGATTTATAAAGGAAAAAGGCCCTCGGACAGGTTTCCATAGGCCTTAGCGCCTAGGGGCTGAGCGCTTGGTCAAGCCCCCAATGACATTAAGGAAGAAGTAAAAAGGGGCTGAAAGTGTGAGGGTCTAAGGGAAAAATCAGAAAGTAGTCGAAACTCTCCTGTTTCATTTGTTTCCGCAATAAAAGCCACACCCAAAAGACTACTCTACTACACTTTAATACATATCCCCAGGCAAATCAGGGCACTAATTGCGTTTATCAGGAGGTTTAAGGATGAAATGACTGAGCTGACCCCTAAAGTAGATTTAATAGTAAATCATGGGGGACGAAGCATTCAAAACAAGTATGGGCACATTCAAGGAAGGATCAATCTGCAATACACCTCCAGAGTCAGTGCCGAAAGCATTTAAAGGAGAATAGACAACGGACCACTTCAACATCAGAGAAATGCATCACGAAAGGGATGTGGCTCGACCAGAGGCCTCCACAAGAGTAGTAGAGGGACACTTCCTCCTTCTTCTTTCCAACTGCCTTCTCTGTTCATTAATTTCTGTAAGATTCCAAGAAATGCAGGAAATCCCTATTATAATCACAGTTTGAGCAACAAATCTTCGCCTTGGCTGAGACAGCTAGTTGATCTGATAGCTGAGACTCGGCCCAGGGATATTTTGTATTGAATCATGTTTGATAAACACCCCACCTCCTCTTATAAATAGGGGGAAGCAACACTGTAATAGAGGGGTTGGTTGGTTGGTTGGGCAGGCTAGCTGGTTCCAGAATTTCTCACCCACTGGATCTGAGTTCTAAGATACCATTTGTTCTACTTGCTGTATTCATGGAGGGGACTGAATTGATGTTGGGATTAATGTATGGACTAGTTGTTTGGACCCTTTGTATTAATGAAACTCCTTGTTGATTCCAAGCATAATAGAAGTGCAACATGTTTTCTTGGTAATTTCATTTCACTTGTGTATTTCTTTCCTTGAAATAGTGTTAATGGAGCTGTTGGTTTCTTGTTGGTTCATGAATTTATCTTAGCTACTCAATAGTAAACAATACCTGTGCATATCACAAATTTACCTCTGTTATTCATTAGCATGAAGTACCTATAGAATGACATATTTACTTGAGTTTGTGATTAACTTACATTACCTGTGGTAGCTCAGATTTACTTTGGTTGTTAAGAAAAGAATGATACCCATATTAATATGTAGCCTAAAACCTTAATCAGTGAGAAACTATTTCTGCCATTTCACCTTCCTTTCTCTTCCATATTTATGCTAGAATATTATTGCTATGGATTCTTTTCATTTACAACCCTCTACATATGTTTCCCTCCTTTTCCTCCTCTCCACCACTAATCCAACTTCGGTTTTAAAGTTGTCTCATTGTTGTGTGTCGGCCATTAGGAGAAGACATTTCTCTTTTAAGATTGTCTCGATATACCCCCTCATTTGAATCCCCATATTAGCTTGAGTTCACCTTAACGAAGGCCTATTGAACCAAGCCTCTCCTATTAACTTTTTACATGACAATTGAAGTGTTGATAACCCCTCACATATAATCTTTAATGCACTCCTCTATTTAATATGTCCTAGGCACTGGTCTACAATCAACTTATAGGCTGTCTCTAGGGAGCTTTCTTTGTCTCTTGCTGCACTTGTGCTACAGGTGCAAGATTTAGCTACAATAGTCTCCTCATGATTGATTAGACACAAGTACGTGATTGAGACATGGTGGGATGGAGAACGAGATGAACAAGGAGCGCACGCTAAGAGACTTGTTCGTGAATGGACGAACACACGAAGTGTACCAAGTAGCAAGCAAAGGAGACACATGTGCATGCATGAACTATCAAGCGAACACCAAGACCATCGAGGACTCCACACACCTTGCCATGCAGAGGTGAAGCTATGATACACCAAGAACACACTCATCACTCAAAAACACTACAGCTCGACATGGACACCGCCATCAACATGAATATACCAGCATTTTCGTGTCGAGTCATGTCATGAGTCATCTCGGCCACATCACTACTGTGGGCCATACTGTTGTAATCAACGTAATTTAACGTGGAAGTCCAAGGGACCCACATGTAACTGAAAAGTCATGTAAGTCAAATAGTCATGGGGGAAGTTGAACAGTCACAAGGGTCAGTTTCACCCTTGGCTATATATACCCCTCATTTGTACATGCAAAATAATTTTTTACCTTGGCTCCTCCCACATAGCCTTGAGAGTCTGTAATCTTTTCTTTGAGGTGTGAGAAGTGGCTCCAATGCCCCGCTATTGAGGTTAGTGATGTAATGGTGTACGGATGTGTCTTGGAACTTTCGCTTAATTCAAAAGCCTTTTAACAAGCCAACACATTTTCACACGTGTATTGTATTCATTTGTAAGGCTATTTTTTGGACACTTGTAATGCATGTTGCTTTAAACTGTATTAAGACATTTGAACTATTTCAGTTTTTTTAGTACATATGCTATAGGAAATGTGTTGTATCTATTGTTAATGCTGTCTCACTCGTGTGTGCTATCCCGCTGGACACTCGACAGGTTCATTCTTGTAAACTTGTTATAACACTTGTCACACTCGTGTGGACTATTCCGCTGGGTGTTGTATGTGCTATCTGTTCACCTTGTGTTTGTGACTGCCGAATCTGTGTGGAATACTCCGTCGGAAGCTGCGCATGTCCTGTTGTGTTGTGTGTCTCTAGTAGAGTTGGGACTATTCCCTTTCAACCTGAGACTCACTTCCACCCTCTCCCTTTGCAGTGAAATTTTTTTGACACAAGCAACATTAAGCACTCACCAGGAACGTAAACCTTGCTATTCGAAGACAAAGTAAACCACTCTCATGTGCTGAAAAGCAAGAGCTGAGGAAAATATTTAAGATAATGGCAACTGGGCCATCATATTGGATGGGTCTCCTACACTAAACGGTGTTAGGTCTAGTTGGGACTTCATACCGGGAAGATCCCCTGAATGTTGGCGGGTCCAACACCGTCAACAATCACATAAATGAACAATTATTGGATGATACAAATGACAAGACCTCCTTGGTGTATATAGGAGTCTAAGGGGTCACAATATAATCAAATCCTACATAATAATAATGTAAGAGAACAACAATAACGATAGTGGGCTTCTATGGGGCACAACAATAACAATATGGGGGATACATGGGCACAAAAATAAAAATATGGGTGTGGTCTACACTACCAATAACAATAAGGGATCTACACCAATAATAAAAATAAGTGGGCTACACTAGTATCATAGGGACCTTACATGCCCCTCTCCTTCAAAAAAAAATTGTCCTTAATGTTTGAGTAGTTTTGGATGCTTCTGTATAAAATTGTCATCCTCCCATGTGAAATATTCAAAATGTAATTTCTTCCACTTAATAAGATATTCTAAAATTTATTGATTCCATAGCTGTTGGGTTCTTGTTTCTGTGATTGCTTTAGGCTCCAACATGTTTTTTCTTTCTTCATCAAGTTCTGGCAATACTATTTGAACTGGGAGTTTGTTACCAATAACCTTCTTTTAGCATGAACATGGAAAAATGGGTGTACTTGGGAAGATGTAGGCAACTCCAATTTGTATGCCATAGTACCAATCCTTTGCAACACTTTGTAAGGAACATAATACTTGGGTGATAATTTGTTATCCTTCTTAGCTTGATCGAGGGACATTTGTTTGTATGGTTTTAGCCTTAAAAATACCCAGTCACCTACATCAAACTTATTTCACTATAATGATGATATGCCTGTTGTTTCCTTCTATTTTATGACAAAGTGAGGTTATCCTTTAAGATTTGAAGAACTTGTTGATGCTTGATGTGATATTCCACTGCTTGAACCTTAGAATTTTATCTTAAAGATGATGTGATGGACGATGGATGATATCCATAAAGTGCCATAAATGGGGCCATTTTTTCCGCAGTATGGAAGGAAGTGTTATAGCAACATGTAGCCAGAGGTAACCACTTGACCCATTATGTTTGTTTATCAGATACAAAACAACAAATATATCCTTCCAAACATTTGTTCACTATCTCAATTTTCTTGTTAGATTGAGGATGATAAGATGAGCTATGAGTTAATCGAGTACCAAGATAAGAAAATAATTCCGTCCAAGAATTTCCACTGAAAATGGGATCTCTATCACTTACAATAATCTTTGTTTTTCCATGTATATTTTGAACTATTTCCATAAATGCAGTATGATGAGCACTAGTATTACAGAAAGAATGATGCAACTCCTGAGGCTACCAACTTCACTTTATCAACCTAGGGTTTGAACAAACTTGGAGGTGACAGTGTTGTATACACAAATAGATGAAATGGGTCCACTCTTTGTCACTGTATAGCTCGCGATAGACCACTAGGGTTTTTCAAACCAACCTTCTATTGATTTAGAAGAAGTTTGATTACCAATGGAGAAAGGGGAATTTTACCCTAATTGATAGAATTGAAATATTATCTACTACAGTAATGAAAGACTGAAATAAATGCTTAAATAACACCACTCATCTAGCTATTTGTTAAGATATTTTTCTTCAGAAGAATTATAAGCTAACACATGTGAAACCCTAACTAACCTAACCTAAGCATGCAATTTGATCTAATCAAACACTTTACTGCTGTGCATATGAATGAACATAACAAACTTTTCTTTTTGTCTTTTTTTTGTGAAAACATGAATGCCAATTCTTCTTGATTGTATGACAGGTCGATTAGGTGTGGATAGAGATGGTTGTGAAGGGTCAAATGGCTTGAGAGGCAAGTAGGGGTCTTCTCCTATCTTTCATGATGAATTTCTCACAAATCGGCCTCAAAACAGGCCACTACAGGTTGTCCTAATTCACCCACAGGGTCCCCTGTATTCCTACAAGAACAAGCCGAAAACATAAAGAGTGATTTGGACAGTGGTATAGGGCTTAGGGAAGGTGAGCGATAGAAGGAATAAGGCAAGGAAGTGGCTAGGAATTCCTCAGAACTAAAACCAGGTTTGTATGATGGTTGGATTTGCTCAACAAGCATAGCAAGTTGTTCTTATGAAATGATAACTCGGTTTATGGACTTAGTGGTTTTTGGTGATCATGGATGGGTGAGGTTAGGCTGGGGCTGCTGATACGAGGTCTTCTTGCACTATTGAAACTCTTGCAATACACACATCACTCGCATTTACCCATAAATAATGTCAAAACAAGAAAGATTTCCAACACCACAAGAAAACATAATTTCATCATTCATTTGCCTAGTTCATGCATGTAAATGTTTGCAGCCTATTATGAAACAACATGAAATCTAATACAAAGCTGGAGATATCATAAATGAAAACTGCAACCTATCCTTGAAAACTGAAATATGCTAGCCTAATTAGCAGAAAACCCTAAATTTCATAAGAAATCAAAATTATGTCTTTTTGGGGTTGAATGGGAGTTTTACTTAAAACCATGGTCCCTGAAGGGAGGAGTGTGGCAAGATCCACCTGTTATCAGACTTTTTGATATTCCTTTACCTCTGTAAAGCTACTGCCAAAGCTATGCACAAATGGAAGCAAACTAATCAAATTCACCAATACTTGCAATGAAACAATGCCAAAATCAATTCAACAAGTAATCTATGAAATAACCTAAGCATACAAGTACAATAAGAGGAACCTCTGTTGCTAGGGTTAGGCCCTAACCCAAGAGATTCATCCCTCTGAGTCAACTCAGTGCTGGATCAAGGAAATGCTCATTTTCATTAATATATCAAAAAAATACATAACAATGTTTTGCCACAATCCTTCAACTCGAAAGTGCGTGGTTATCTTGCATAATAAATTCGAATCCTAATGAGGCTCTAGGCCTCTTTATTTATACAACTGAAGTTGCCAAAAAAATCCTTAAATCTAGGGAGGCTTGGCTTCCAATCTCAAGATAAAATGGTTCTTAACTACCACTGGCTCGACTGCTAACGATCCTCATGACTAAGCTTCCTGGAACTCCGAGCTGGTGTGATTTGATTGAGGGATCTTTGAATGAGTGAGGACTTAATGAGGAAGATCTATCTCCTATAATCTCTCCTTCTTGTCTCATTCAAGTTCCTACACTCTAATTAGCCATAATTTTCTCCCAAGAACCTGCAATCAATGCACATTAGACCACTAGACATAACATCTTACTTTTACTCATCTCATTAAGCAAAATATAATTAAAACATGTAAGGAATTATGAGAAGAGTTTATTTTAGTAAGATTGGAGGTGTATTACGGTCCATATATTTACCTAATGATGAGCCTCATCGTAGTAGCAATTGTACTGGTTTTAAAAGGATGAGATAATGCACAAAAGTGTGCATATTTGGTAATTCTATCATCTACCACCATGATGACACTCTTTCCTTCAGACTTGGGTAAACCTGTGATAAAATCCATTAAGACCTCCTCCCAATGCTAACTTGGAATGGCTAAAGGTTTTAATAGACCTGGGGTCTTAATTGTCTCAACTTTATTTTGTTGGCAAACCAAACATTCTGCAAAAACTTCTAAATATCAAATTTAAGGCCATCCCAAAAAAATCCCTTCTTGACCCTGTGGTAAGTTTTTAAAAATCTTGGGTGCCCTCCTAAGGGGGAGGCGTGCAATTCCAAAAGAATCTTTTGTTTGAGTTGAGAATTCTTACATCGATGTACACGACCTTTATACCATAATGAATCATTTTTCTAGGTAAATGTATCAAACACAATGGGATCTTGCTGCAACTTTTGAAAGAGTGTCCACACCTCTTCGTCATTCTTCCTTTCATCCCTTGGTTTAGTTATCCAGTCAGGTTGGATAATAGAAATGACACAAAACAATGCTTCCACATCCTCATCCTTTCTTGAGAGTGCAGTTGCGACAACATTTTGATTCCCTTTTTTGCAGATGATTTCAAAGTCAACCCAACATTTTTGTGACCCATTTTTGATGATATCCCGAATATAATAATTTTTTTCTAAGAAGTATTTAAGACCATCATGATCTATTTTTACCTTGAAGTGCCTTCCCATTAGGTAAGGTCGCCATTGCTTTAGTGCATGTAATATTACCAACATTTCCTTCTCATAAATAGGTTTGTGTAAATACTTTCCCTTGATTGGATGAATTTCAAAATAAATAAATCTTCCTTCTTGCATTAAAACAACACCAATTCCATTTCCTGAGGCATCACATTCCACAATAAAGGTTTTTGTGAATTTTGGTGTAGCCAAGACCAGTGCTTCACACATTGCCTCTTTAAGATGTTCAGAGGCCTTAGTTGCTTATGGAGTCTAAGAAAATGCATCTTTCTTTAGTAATGTTGTTAGAGGAGCTGCTACATCCCATAATTCTTAACAAACGTGCGATAATACCCTATCAACACAAGAAATCCTTGAAGATGCTTCAGAGTTGTGGGTATTTTTCATTCCTTAATGGATTTAATTTTGTTAGGGTCTACCTTAACACCCTCATGAGATATAATATGACCCAAATATTCCACCTCCTATACTCCAAAGAAACTTTTAGAGGTTTTTGCATATAATTGTTTCTCATCCAATAGTTTGAGCACCTTGTCAACATGTTGAACATGATCGTTCCAAGACTTGCTGTAGATTAGTATATCACAAAAAAATATTAACACAAATTTTCTAAGGAAGGGTTTGAAAATGGAATTAATCAAACCTTGAAATGTGGAAGGTGCATTAGTAAGGCCAAAATACATGACCAAAAATTCATAATGACCTTCATGAGTTCTGAATTTTTTTTTTAGAATGTCTTCAGTCTTCATTCTACTTTGATGATATCTTGAACAAAGATCCAACTTTGAGAAGTAATTTGCTCCATGTAATTCATCAATCACAGGAATGGGAAATTTAACTTTAATAGTGAGCTTTTTGAGCTCCATATAATCTTGACACATACACCATAATCCATCCTTCTTGTACACCAATACTATTGGAGAAGAGAAATAACTTTGACTAGGTTGAATTATACCATCGTCTAGCATTTTTGTAACCATATGTTCAATTTTACTCTTTTAAGCATAAGGATATTTGTAATGCCTGATGTTTGGAGGAACACTTCTTGGAATAATGTGAATAGCATGACCATAATAATGAATAGGTGGGAGGCATTTGGGATTCTCAAATACCTTGGAATGATCGTCCAAGACTTCTTGGAGATATGGAGAAATATATGATTTTGATGTTTGAACATATAATGAGCATAATTGTGCAATTATGCCCCATTGTTCTTTATTCAAAAGCTTTCTCATGCCATTGGAGCTGATTATCTTCCCTGGTTTCCCTAGGATACCCCTTAATTCAATTTCCTTTCCTTCCAAAAAAAAATTCAAGAAAAGTTCTTGAAAATTAAAAGCTATTGTCCGCAAATATTGTAACCATTGGAATCATAGTACAACATCTACATCACCCATTGGAATGGAAATCATTGGACTATTAAATACATATTTCCACATGGTTAGATTGATATTATGAAACTTTCTAGAGCAATTTATAGTTCCTCCATTTGCAACCATCACTTGACGCTCTGGTGCTCGATATAGAAAGAAATTCAATTCCTTGGCTATCTTACAACGAATAAAATTATGGGTGCTACCTGAATCAATAAACACTGTTATACCCCTGTACCAATAGGTGTCATATATCATGATTGACTTGGTTTAGCTTTGTAATATGTTCATACCTTTACTTGTTGCATAGGTTTTCCATATTTGTAAAAAAGAATCTAAAAATTTAAAAAATGTAAAGAGGGTATACCCTAAAAGAAAAATCAAAGGGTGAAAAGAACAAAAAGAGGTCAAAAAATGAAAGAAAATGAACCCCACCAAAAATAAAAGACCAGGAAAGTGTGAAAATCTAAATGCCACTACTTTTTACTTTGTATAATAAAAAGATTGTGTGCATCTTGTCACTTATGC
Source organism: Pinus taeda (assembly GCA_000404065.3). NCBI lineage: Eukaryota > Viridiplantae > Streptophyta > Pinopsida > Pinales > Pinaceae > Pinus > Pinus taeda. Next base: position 77,581 of record APFE031044834.1, read on the forward strand.
CACAATTCATGAATAGTCAAATAATTTAAGCTTGGCTAGTTCATATTTTCAATTTCATGTTTTAGAAGTAGAGAATAAAGATCTGACCAAATAGTGTAATCTTGGCAGATAAATAGATAGGAAGAGTGAAAAAAGGAGCTCAATAGTTTAATCTGAGCCCTTGGATGTAATAATTGTAGACTTAGATAGGCATCACCATGTAAAAGAAAAGAAAGTTTGATAAGGGTTTGCCAGTCTAAGTGCACCCTAATAAAGAAGTAAAAATGCTAGGTTAAGTAGGTAGGGTAAGTAGATGATGATTGCAGAATAATATGTGGTGAATGATAAGTATAAATGCGTAAATCTTTTACTTTAATCACAAGGCAAAGGCATGTACCACATGGAAGTCACATCAAGCAAGCAAAGTAAAAAATAATTAACTTCCCTACTCATTTTCCCTAAATTTTCACTAATTTCCCCTAAGTGCCAAGGTATCTATCAAATTAGAGGGGCTCAGAGCATTTCTCTGACTTTTGGAGGGACCAGACCCTCGGCCCAATAATTTATAATGTCTAAGTACTTAAACCCCTTCATCAATATTCACCCCCCTTCATAAGTCATTCATTTCCCTAATAAATCTTTTCCTAAGTAAAATCCTATTTTACTTAGGAAAAATAAAAACATTTTCCATATAAACCCTCATGTTCACTTAGTCTAAGTCTTAAATGTGTATGATGAGAATTCTTTCAGAAACATTTTTAACTTAGCGTGCATTCATATCTTACAAAATCATATTAACTATTAACTTATAGTATTATATAATTCCCCAATATAAAGTTACCCACTCCCGTATTATTATAAATACACAAAAACCCCAAATTTTACATATCCCACCCCTCGGTTAAATATAACCTTAATAGATTCAATAAACATGATTAATTAACTAATCTGTAGTTAAATAAGAGCCCGATCCGTTTCATGCTAAAGCAAGGATTAATTAACCCCCACGGTTAATTAATAACTTCTTCGACCAATTGCGTCACCCCCGATGTAATTAAAAGCCTTTAATTATATTGGGTCCGCCCTCCATTAATCTTCCGCCATTTCAACTCCACGAAAGCTGTTCGATTGAATCCCCCAGATCTGACGGTTGTCGCGCATATCGCACAGGCCTCCGCGGCCGACCGTTAGCACATAATGGCGAGCGGTTTTGTGAATAGTGTCATCGCTACGTGTCACTCATCGTGTGGAATCGCGCGGTCGTGCCCAAATACCACCTCTGCTCCACTAGCGGTGTGATGAAAACCGCTTACCGCCTCCCACTACCGACAAAACATCAAATCATTCTCCCGCTGACGCCATCTGTCCAAATCCCGAACCCACCAAAAGTTGACTTTGCATAAAAAACAAATATAATCAGTTTTTCGTCCTTATTTCTGAAAAACGCATGCATGCAGCAACCTGAATGTTGAAGTCGACCAGCTCGTACACCGAACCGTCAACCATCCTCAAACTTGCAGTTCGATGCTGCTGCGAGTCCGCCATTCGCACCTAGTGAACCTGCATCCCATTACCCGTCACTAAAAATAGTTATTTACCAGTTTCCATCCAGAAACCCTGTAAATACTTGCTTTCCTCTGTAATTAATTGGAAAAAAACCAAAATTCATCATAATTCAGTTGCTGCATTTAGAATTCAAGTTTCCCAAGGCCCTCTGTTTCATCAATTCCACTTAAAAATCCCAATTTCCTATCTGAATCCACAAGAACCAAAATGGAAACCCCTGTGGCCCTCAGTATAGCACCTATCACTACCCCTCACTGTGATTTGGATTATCTGCCCTTAGTAGATAAAGAATTTCAAATAAAAGACCTGGATATTGATAAAGACCACTTGAAAGTATTTTGCCAATGCCAGGACAATTATATGAATGGATATGATACCATAGGACTTTGGGAATCAAATATCCCAATGTACTTTCTCCCCTCTGTGTGCATTTTCCCCGACATTATCCATCAATGTCATGCTAATTATGATCCCAACCTCAGAGCAGTAATGTCCCCCAATCAAACTATTCTCTTCACAATTACTGTATACTCAATCAATGAGATGCTTCAGTTTCAACCCAGTCAAAACCTCACCCCCATTTCCCTTTGAGATTTTCTAGAGAGATCATCTAAATTGTCCCAGTCTGAACTCAGTGCCTTTGCCAGACTTTCATAGATAAGCAACATCAACCCAAAAATCCTCCTCCTTATTTGTCAGTTTTCTTCACAGAGACAGGCAAAACTATAGTTGATATGATCGTTGTAGTCATGGGTTTCAATACTAGTGAGTATGTGGATGAATTGACCCTAGTTTTAATGTCCATTTTTACCCCTGGTCAGCCTCCTGCTGTCAAGTATAACTATGTTGCATTCATTGCTGAGAAAATCCATGTCCAGTTCATGAGGCTAGAAAATGAAAAAGTATTCAAGTATTCCACATTCATAAATCACCTTATCATTTACTATCAGTCAGACAAGCTCCCATTTTCTGTAAATAAACTTGACACAAAGGGTAATCCTAGATCAGTCATTTTTTGGACTTCTATCTTCCACCATTCATTTGCTTGTCCTTATTCATACAATGAATTCATTGACCAGTTTGTCCACCCAGTGACCACCATGCTGATAAGAAATCCTCCTCCTAGGATTAGTGATGAAATCAAAAGGATCCTTCATCTATCCAAGTAGTACAAAATAGGTTACTGGTACTTGTATCAGAATCACACAGAGATCAAAATATATGGCTGTGAACTTCCTCCATTCAAACTACCAAAATATGTTCCTATGAGGTTGTTTGCATTGGAATATTATAGGAAAATGATAAACTCTGATCAGATTCACTTTACCAAGGCCAAGAAGAAAGCACAATTGAGAATTAAAGATCACTTAAGGCCCATTTTTCTACAACAATAGAGAAGCAGACAAAGAAGCAGAAGAAATCCTAGAACACCTGAAATTAAATAAAAGTTTTGGTTGGAGATATGACCCATGCAGTGTCATTTGTGATAGGAGAATGAAACACAAGTTATTACCATATTTTCATCACAGAATCCCTGAAATAAAGCAATATGCAAATATGGATGAATGGAGGGAAGGAACTCTAGTTGAGATGGATAGTGATCAGGTCAATGTAGAAAATGTGATGAAAGACCTAGAAAAGAGACTTGACTTGGACTCTTGTGAACAGGTACCAGTTGGAATTTCTCAGAAGCCAACACCAGGAACTAGTGCCTCTACAATAGATACTTCTCAAAGGCACTCACAGGAAACTAGTGCACCCCTTGCAGAACCATCATAGGGGAGAGAACAAGGAACCAATACTCCAACATCAGGGCAATCAGACATGTCAAAATAGCCTGAAATCTTTGAAGAGCAGGCTCAACCATAGACCCATCCATCTCAAGTTAATATGGGAGATCCCCCAGTTTTGTAGACTCCTCTGAATGAGGAAAATAGCTTAAAAAGAGATAGGGAAGTAGCTACCCCTGCTAGTGGTCCTTCAGACCAGCCTGGCGCTAAGAGGCACAAGCTAAATCCACACTCAGAAGAAGAATTTTTTGAAGAAACAATAGGGAGTTTGAGGAAAGAAGGTGGAGACAGTTTGCATACATTCCCAGTAGGTGGGACACCTTCTAGTTCACAAAGACAGGAGTTGGAAAGACATCAAAGTACTGAAGTGTCATCTTTCAGATCTTCATTTGATAAGACCTTAGACATTAAAGAAAAAATCAAGGAGATAAAGGCAAAAAATGAACAACTAAAGGCCCAAGCTTACACTCAATACTTGAAGATGGCTCCTACCAATCAAACCAGGTTGATGTTAGATTATGACATCAAAGAAGGCAAAATGAAGATGAGCTTTCTAAAGCCTATAATACAGTAGCCCAAAACAATTGCAGACTACCTCAAAACAGATTTTGAGGTTTTGGCCAAAGATATTCACCCCATAGATCAAATAGAATTGCATAAGCAGACAGGGGAAATTGTTTATTCCACATTGAAAAGCAAGGCCATGACGGAACACAGATTGGAAAATTCACTAAACAATACCACTGCTCAATTGCAGTTAGAAATAGCCTCCTCACAGGCAAAGGACAATAGAATCAAATCATTGGAGGATTTGATTATTGGATTGGGCCGTAACCCAGAGGATGCCAAAGATGCAGGGGCCCTAATAAAGAAGAAAAATGAAGATATAGTTGCCCTGAGAAAGAAGTTGAAATTGCCACCCCTTATGCATGCACAAACTACTGAAATAATTGAAAAGAAGAATGAAGAAGAGCTTATTGACTTAGTCCTCAAGCTAGATGAGTAATTAAGGGAGACAGAGCAAGAATTAGAAAAAACACTACAAAGCAGGCAGAGTGAGTCGACCTCTCAGCCTCAAAATGTAGTACCAGTGGTTTCTACAGCAGTCCCTTCTACGTTGGCAACTGCACTAGCACCAAATGTTCCTTTGGCCACAACTGAAACTATTGGAGTTACAGGTACAGGTACAGGTACAACACAGGTAGGAACTTCAAGTAAGAGCACTGAATAATTGATCAAGTCCATGGAGGAAATGAAACTCCAAGTTTCTGAATTGCAAAAGGTAAAGGAGAAATTCGTTACCTTAGAGTAGAAGTATGATGTGTCAAAAATTAATTTTGCTAAAGAAGTGAGGAAAAAAAAGGCTTGGCTCAACAAGTAAAAACATTGGAAAAAGATCTTACATTTGAAAAGCCTTTAACTAACATTAGAAAGATATTAAGGACCAAAATCACTCAATCGATCAATGATATTTTGTCATCAATTCAAATAATTTTTGAGCAAATTGACTTGGTGAATGTTGCTCTTCAAGAGATTAAAAAAACCAAGGCAGAGCTAGGAGGTAAGCCTGAAGAAGCTATCAGGTTAATAAAATTTCTAAACAGTAGGAACAAGCATCAATTGGAACAACTGAATATTGAGGATAGAACTGGAACCATCCTAGAAATCAAGAAAGTCTTGACAAAAAGGACTCTAATGCAAAACCTGGAAAGAAAATTTCAGAACATGCAAGAAGACATAGATGAATATATGGAAAAATTTGGAAATTTACAGAGTAAAGGACTTCCAAGTCCTTTAGTCATCAATGATAAGTTAATGAAGCAGGATGCTTATATTGACAAATTGGATCAGTATGCAAATAACCAAGCCAGTCCATCTGCACCTAAAGAATTACCCACAGGGAGAGTTCTCTATGATAGTTTGGAGAACCTTTTTTATATTGAGCATGAATTGAAACACTTGTTTCTAGTACAACCTAATTTTGTAAAATACACAGAAGCTGATGAAATCTTCAAAAAGCTAACAAGGACCAGGATACCAAGGGATGATTGGTGGACCGATATGACAAACATCTTGTAATTTACCTTAGTAAAAAGTAAATTGAATTATTTACCATAGTCAAATTTGGTAAAAGAAGATGAATTATGGTAAAACAGGTAAAGAGGATTAGTCACAGGTAAAAGAGTATCAGTGAAAAGATGAAAACAATTAGGCAACACAGAATTACAAGCAACACAACAAGATGCACAATCATAGGGCTTGTCTCCAGCTACTTCAACAAAAACAGGGACAACAACCCAGTAGTTCACACTCAGTTTCTATTTTCGAGACCATCTGTCTCTACATTCATGTAAAATATATTTAGTTTTCCTAGAATATATCTCTCTCTGTTAGGAGATATTTTGTTGTAAATTTTGAATAAATACTTCCTCATTCGAAGTATTTAGGGTAGATTCTTAGACATTTCTGTAGACTCTTTATTTTGGAATAAAGTGTTGTTGAACAACTTTTGTATGGTTGGCTGGACAAAGTAATAAAGCAAAGGAATTTTACAGGATTCATGTGTCAAATGAGAAACAAATAAGTATTCTATATCTTATGTTTTTACAATTCTCTTGTTTAAATATTTCACATGTGTTTCATATCTGAATGATAAACGAAAAAGTATATTTCAGAAAGTACTTTACTACATTCTGTCTTTAAAATTGTTTATATTCTTAATGTTTTCTTCCAAGCTATCATAGGTAGGGAATTCTTAATTGCTCCCTGCTTTTTAGTTTATCATTGTGGCCATTTAACAAAGAATTCTTAATTTCTTTTTGTTAGTGATCATTGAATTTCCCTCATCTTGAGACTTTGTTGAAGGATTCTTAATTGCCCTTCTTCCCTTTCAAGACCATTTCATCCTTTGAAGTTATCATTTGTATCTTGTTTAGCTATCTTGCCCTGTGAAGCCCTCCTTTTTTGAATCATTCTGATCCAGTTAAGCCATCTTCAATTGACTCCATAGCCCAATGGCCTGAAATACCCGGTTTTACCCATCTGCTCCTGAATTCCACCACCAAACAAAATCAAAACCCCCCAAGCTTTCATAACTAGCCTAATATCCCATAAAACAAAGCTAAATCTTAAAGAGAGAGCCTCTCTAAGTACATATTGGCTAGATTCTATACTTAAAAGTTGGTTTGTGGTTACCTCAGACCCTTTTCCTTCTTCTGACAACTTCAAGGAAAATCTGAGTGATAACAAACACTATTACCTTTTTATTTTTGATATATCCTTCTAACTTGAGAGTTTGAGGAGTGGTAATTCCCACCAATGCATTACAAGATATGGTCAGATTCATTGCCTCTTTCTTTGGGGTTGGTTCTTGGTGTATATCCTCTTATTTTGATGTTTCTTGTTCCTTTTCTTCTTCATCTTCACAATCTGTGTAAAATAATTTCTTCTCAGCACACTTATGACCTTTAATGTATTTACTATCACAACTGTAACAAAGCCCTTTTTCTCCTTTTTCCTCCAATTGTTGTGGTGTCAGCCTTGTAGGTTGTGCAAGGCTAGGACCAACAACACTTCCATCTTCATAGTTGTGAGTGGTAGACTTTCTTGTTGCCATAATTTTTCGTTCAACTTTTCCCGCCACTCTGAATGCATTCTCCAATGAATCAGGTTTCCAAAGGCGAACCTAATGTTGGATGTTATCCTTTAAAGTCCCTATGAAGAGATCAACCCTATGCTCCTATGGAATATCAGTTACCCTAATATTCAATTTTTGGAAATCCTTAATGTGCTCTTCCATTGAACCCTTTTGTTCGAGATTTATCAATTGGCTAAAGAAGGTGTTACTTTGTATCCTTATAATGTGCAATCATTTCCTCCGTAAAAAATGACCAAGTGACAATTGGTTTACGAGAAAAAAGCCATCGATACCATATAAATTGATTGGGTTCTAAATATAAAGATGAATTTCATACCTTTTGTGTGTGTTGCACATCATGTAGATCAAAATATTCCTCTATCTGTAGTATCCATGTTACCGAATACTTGCCATAAAACTTCCTCATATCGATATTTTGAATGTGGTTGGTCTTCATTAAAAAAGTTAGAATCTCTAAAATCATGATTAAGATTCCTTTTCTTGTCATCATGAGTTTCATGGAATATGTTTTTGCCATTAGGAATCATTTCTTGTAGCAACTTTGTCAAACCTTCCTTCAAACCTTCCATGTCTGCTTTTAATTCATCCTTCAAACCTTCAATGTATGATTTTAAACCATTCTTCAAACCATCCATCTTAACTTCAATTTAATTTTTGGTTACTCTTTACAAGAGTGAAATTTGTTGCACTCAGTCGCGTAATTTTGATATATCATGTTTCGTTTCTTCCTCTTCTTCATGTGTCAAAGTAGAGATTTTTGGTTGCTTACTGGGAGTATTTTTGTTTTTGCTTCAAGGCATATTGGAAGAAAATAATGTTATATATGCTTTATTATGCACTTTGAATTACTGTAGACATATTTTTCAAACATAATTTAAGAAAATTTAAAAAATACACACCTTTTTCTTCTTGCTTTTTGGAGCTCAATATTGAAACTGTTGTATCTCTGAAATTTCAGCATCCCAAGGTCCAAAATTCGGTCCTATGGTATCACTCTGAGTCTTATTTCCATGTGTCTTTCAAACTTCAGCTCTAAAATTGATACACAAGAAACTACAGATCATGCATTTTAAATCAATTTTTACGGAATCCAATTATGATTCTTAAGAAGAATGTTATGACTATTTTACCTAGGTCACCTATTTGAGACTAAATTCTAGAGCATGCAAAAACCCTCACTTATTTGGAAAATATCTTAGAAAATATAGCGAACCAAGATCTGAAATTTCTACATGAATTTCACCAAGATTTCAGGTCCATATTGTCGAAACTTTTGCTTATGAAGCTTCGTAGAAAAAGGTTATAGTGAAAATTCCAAGATGACCTGTTTGAATCAGTGAAACACTAGAATCCAAAGCTCTAATATAAAATGTTATGCAACCAACTCACAAAACAGAAGAAAATATATATCAACGACTTGAAAAATAACCTCTTTGAGGGGGAAACCTCCTTTACATCACATAAATGAACAATTCTCAGATGATACAAATGACAAGACCTCCTTGGTATACATAGGAGTCTAAGGGGTCACAATATAATCACAGCCTACATAACAATAATAATATAAGGGCACAACAATAACAAGAGTAGGCTTCTATGGGGCAGAACAATAACAATATGGGGGCTACATGGGCACAAAAATAACAATAAGGGCATGGGTGTGTGGGATACACTAACAATAACAATAAGGGGGCTACACTATTAATAACAATAGGGGGGCTACACTAGTTTCATATGGACCTAACAACGTCATTGTTGCTTAAATATTTGTCGATTACACTTTCTAGATTGCCCATAATAGAAATACAAAGAATAGGTTGCATCTTTGTTTAAAATTGGAATGTCATGGGGTGAGGATATCTAATTTTCTAGAGTTTGCATGATGTTATTTCTCAAACAGTCAAACTATATAAATAGTAACACCTTTCTCCCATGAAAATTTGAGCTCAAGGCATCCATTGAATACATGTTATGGTGTTTCTTCTTTTAATTTAATATGTAGCATATGTAAGGAAATTTAAATCATATTTTAGTTAGTTTGTCTAAGGATATGATATCCTTTTGTGCTAATAACCATAGGAAGGTTGATATTTTGGGCCATATATCTAGGTTCCATATCTTTTTCCCTTTTTTTTTTATATTGTTGTTTTTTACTTCCAAATCATGTGTATGCTCGGCTCTAAAGTTACCATCTCCATAGTCCTTGTTTTAAGATGTCCAAGCCTATGTTGTATTTGATTATTCTTTCTTTGAGGTACTCATCCAAACTTCTATTAGATTCCATAATTAGCATTATTTCCCATCCTTCTCTCAATATTTAAACTTGATATGAGGAGGAAAAAGGATCAATGGAGTGATGTTGATATTGATGTATAGATCTATAACTGTTGGTAAGGAGTGTACTCCTAGCTTGCTAAAGAGGAGTGTGGGTTACTAAATTAGCCTCCTATTGCTATGTGTCATTGTAGAAAAGAGTAGAGTATCCTAATTGGATTTCCCAAAAGTAATGTTCATGAACTAGGGATCTATTATTCCAGGTGTTGTTCCAAATAAGTGATGTTAAACAATCTCACTCCATTTAGATAAGGATGTCCCCGACAATGCCTCCCACACACTTTATCTTCCAAATTCTGGTCTAGAGGTATATCTTGTACTTATACACCTCCACAATGATTCGGTTGCAAGAGATTTACTCAAGATTATATGGTCTTTTATGCCTACTCCACCTGCCCACTTTGGGAGAGAAATTGTGTTTTGGGTAGCTAGAGATCTCTTTCTCTCCTTATTAGGACCTCCCTAAACAAAGTTTCTTTGAAGACCTTAGATGGATTTGGTAAATTTAGATAGGATAATTAGGACCAAATAAAGTAAAGGGGTATAAATTGAAGAGCCAACTTAATGGGTGTGATTTTTCTATGGAGAGTGAAGAATCTAAAGGTCGAACTATTTAGCTTGGCCTATAGTTTGGAGAGAAGATACTCCATAAAGGAATTTATTATGTCATTCTCCAAAATGGATTCCACTAGATATTTAGAGGGGAGGGAGATCTTTGGACGCTAAGAATATAGAAAATTACATTGGATGTTTAGAGGGGTAATGAAGAAGAAGATATGAGATTTGCTTTGTTTATCATGGAACTTGAGGCAAATATGAACATATGTAAAATTTTCTTGAAAGAAAGAGCTTTGAATATGGTGGGTACCCTAATGATTGAGGCATCATCTACAAATTAGAATTGGGATAGGTGTTTGAAGTTATGATGTAGCTTAACCCCTTTGATATGTCCTAAGTTCAAGGCTAAATTTACACTTATGTCATGTTATTTCGCTACCAATTTCAAAAGAGGGCAATAATCAATCTCCCTATCTAAAACCCTAAGAAGGGTTGAAAGTGGCCCAAGGGGGGCATTTAACAAGATAAAAAAAATAATTCGGACACCATATTTTTAACCGATGAGATACACTCTTAGTAGAATCCAAATGATGTTAGTACTTATTGTAAGAAATATGAGCTGACTCTCATATGCCTTGGGCATATCTAGTTTAAGCAACATACTTGGTGATATAATGTTTTTTAGAGAGTTTATAGTTTCATTTGCAACAACGATGCCATCCAATAATTTTCTTCATTCAACATAACACCTATTGTAAACCTGTAGACAATTCCTGGCCGCAAAGGAACCAGTGTCTAGGACATCTAAAGATTGATAAGAAATTTTAAAATAAATGGCCAAATAATGGGACCATGACAGATGTAATGAAAATTCTGATTCAAAAACCTAACATTCAAAACTTGGTTGACCAAAACTCTTGAGGATTGCAGAGCTTTAATTAGTGAGTGGTTAGAAGAAAGATGAAGAGGGACAAAGCTTTATAGCTCAGGTAGTCAATAACAACCCCAGGTTAAAAGTTCATGTAATAAAGTTCACAAAGGCAAAAATAAGACCAAGGTCATGGGACACATATTCCAAGATGAATGTTTGGAAAAACATTCTAGTGGGTGTCACTTTTGGTTTATTTATGACTAAGGAAATTGGAAAATCCATTGGTAAAGGAAAAGAGGCATTAATTGGCATTTATTTATGAAAATAGGAGAAAAGGGAGATGAATGGTCATAGATTTGCATGAGGATGAAAATTGAAGGAAAATAGAGTAAAATCAAGAAAATAGAGGTCTTAATGATAAAAAGGCTTATAAGCATTAGTTCATCGCTATTGTTAGTTCTAGATTTTGTTGGCTTAGCTTTTGTCAGTTCAGTTTTGGAGCTCTCTATATTCTCTCATACTATTGCACACTTAGATAACTCTAACATTGGAGAAAGAAAAACATGAAAAGACAAGGAAGGAAAAGGAAGGACAAGGAAAGTAAAGGACATGCAAGGAAAGTTGGATCAAGCAACTTTAGTAGGAGGATTTGCAAGTAGCAGGTTGCATGTGTGATTTCCTAGCAGTCTGTGAATGCATGGTATATGCATTTGTGTATTTGGTTCTTTTGTTATCATTGACATGGGTTTTTCCAGGTGTGATAGTGGTTTCAGACTTGCCTTGCCATTTTCATATAGCCATGGTATGATGGGCTTGTTTTCTGTTGAGCTTTGGATTTCCAAAAGGTTTTGAACCAGGTGAGGTGGTCTCTGGAAAATTCCCAAGGGTTGGGGGTGGAGGTGGTTTAATCTCCTGGAAGCCCTCAATAAGTGGGTGGAGGCATGAAAATTCATCAAGGTAATGGTGAAGAAACTCTAAGGCATTCATGCTTGTTTTGGGCATTGTGATCTCTTGGCTGGTTTCGGCAGAGACCATGGTAGCCTATAGGTGGAGGTGGCTTAATAATCAAGAGTCCCTAGTTGTTTATGATTTTAGATCCCACATTCATGTTTGGAATATAGCACTGGGGTCATAAGTTGACAGAAAGATTTGGTTCAACCCAATATATGGTCGGGTGGTACGTGGAAGTCCCTGACTTGGTTGGATTTTTCATAAGTTAATAAGAGTTATTTTCCTATTGTAAAATATGAGCACTTGTACATGTTATTATGTTGATTTGATGATTGTTCAGTCATGGTTATTAATCTGGTTATATGCTGGTTATAAGCATGGACTTGAAATGTACTCTAGCTATGACTTGTTCATGATTTGATAAGTATTTGATGGTCAATGAATGAATGAAGCATGGGTTAACAAATGCTATTTAAACTACTATTGTTAGTGCAAGGAGTTACTCCTAGACTGCAAAAGGAGTAAGCCTTACACATCATGATTTCATTTCAAAATTTAAAAGGGTTTTTTGAGTGGTAGGATGGCTTTTGAAGGATTTTTCAAAATGGTTGTGTTCCTCTTTAACTTTCATGCATTTGGAAAGCTGTGGAAAGAATAAATTGTGTGGTGAAGTGAGTAATATAGGGGAGTAGAGGAAAGAGAACAGGTAGCTGAAACATATCCTAAGAAATTGAGTATCTTACGACAGTCACTTCAACTACATAAACAACCTTGTAACAAACTTTGTTTCTTGGCAAGGAAAATAACAGTTAGAAAGTAAGAAAAAGTATAAAGTACTTCACAAATCCTTTGTGAAATCTTCACTAACAATTCCTACTTGAACTGATATTATGATTTACAGAAAAGTTGATAGTAGATAAGTCATCATTAGATCCTCTTAATGATTTCTCACTCATAGTATACTAATTGTTGTAATTTATCATTTAAAAGATTAAAACAGGCTTTACAAGGGAGACAACAACTAGAAAGTAAAACATGTATAAAGTATCTCACAAATCCTTTGTGAAACCTTCATTAACAAGTTCTACTTGAACATATATTATAATTTACAAAAAACTGGATAGTAGATAAGTCATCATTAGATCCTCGTAATGATTCTCACTCTTACTATACTTGGCTACTGCAAATTTGTAATTCAGAAAGTTGAAAAAAGGAAATAGACAAACCACACATTAGATATAACTTGAATCACAAAATCCTTTAGCATGAAGTGCATAAAAATATATTTTATTAAGCTGATTCTTGAGGTGAACCAAAATCCAACCCTGAAATGATATTTACGAAAGATATATATATATAGAGAGAGGCACCAACTCCAACTCTCCTAAATTCGTGGTTCCACTATTTCCTTGTTACATAGGTGTATTTTAGATATTAAAATCATCTCCCATCGAATTGCAACAAAAAGTACAAGTGTAGATGAGAAGAAGAGGAAAAATGACACTTGGCTACTGGAAAAACTGATTGGTTGCCCCTTTTTCTGCTGATTTTTCTCTTTGGTCTTGACTATTAAATGACCATATGGCTTCATTCAATACAGCCTTCAACAACCTCATAAATATCTTATATCCATCCTATTCCTTATCCATATTGTTATGGGTTGTTGTCTTCCCAAAACTGGCCTGGAGGTTTTCCGCTGACAGCTGTATATTTATGTTGAAACAGGTAACTGGATATTCCAGTATTACTTGTAATAGTGAAAAAACTAGAAACAATTCCATGATTTTTGGTAGGATAACGTTTTTTCACTTCAAAATTTTAACAGAAAATACTTTGAAACACCTGTATATGCTTGGATATTCTGAGCTTTAATATTCATATTCAAAACTTTGATACAGAAAGGTATTTTTTAAAGGAAAATTACCCTTTCATTCCATGTGAGTTGCAGCCTCTGTAAGCTTATCCAAGTTTGTTTTATTTCTGGCAGCAGATTTTGACCTTGTGATTTTGGTTGTGTCTTCTTTGATAATGGTCTCTCTCTTTTCTGCTTCTTTTTGGACCTTTCTTCTTTTGGGAGGCTCTGATGGCTGGTCCATGGGAGCTTTACCTCTTTGCTTCTTCAAAGATCTTACGATTTTTGCAATTGAAGGATCCTCAATCTGCAACTCTGTATGTTATTCATCTATGATTATAACTTCAATTAGTAAACTAGGATTATTTAGGGCTTTTGATTTTTGTCTGTATTTGTTTCTTTCCCTAGTATGCCTCTTCTCAGCTCCAACAACTGGTTTTATTTATTTTTTCTTGTTTTTACTGGTCCTTTTATACCCCTGATTTTCTCAGAAATTCCTCATCATGATTAGAAGACTGGTTTTCTTGTTGCTGTTCATGTGCTCCAGAATTTCAGGAAACACCTGCACTTTAGATTTATCTTCAATTGCAAGTTTTCTTCTTTGAGTTCTTGTGTAAACCTTAGGAAAAGGTCTAACAGGAGGAACCCTTTTCATGCTTTTTGTTTTTCGGGCAGAAGAGCTTTCACCTTGCTCCTTTTTATTTTCAGAACCAGTAGCCAAAGGCTTCTCTTTGTTGCTTTTGGTACCTCTGCTTGCACTTTCCTTCTTTGCCTTTCTTTTGGAACTTCCTTCAGCTGATGTAGTTGATGTCCTTTCTGTCTGAACCTATGTTGAAGAAGATTTAGCAATTTCTTGGGGTTTTGGTGTAGGTTGGCCTGCCCTGTCAAACAAGAAATGTTCCCAAGTTTGGTTTCTCTTTTTCATTTCTTCTTCAACCAGAACCTTGATAATTGCCTGATGATACATGCTGTATTCTGATGCTTCCTAGTGTGTTTGAATTCTGGCTGCCATTTTGGTCAAGCTCTTCAATATGAAATAGGGCAGATTAAGAGTCCTCATACCCACAGAATGAAAAAGAAACTTCATATGGTAAAGAAATACTATTGTATACCTTCTCTCACAAGAGAGAAAAATATTAACCAATTTGACTGTTTCTTCCCATTTCTTCTTAAGATAATTGCTGGGAATTCCTTTGGCCCAGTTAGGATCTCTGTATTCATATCTAATAAAAGCATTGAGATCTCCTCCTATAATAAGTTGTCCCTTAAACCACTTTTCTCCTTCCCGGGTAAGGTTAAAAGCTTCTGCAATTGACTGTTCTGAAACTTGCAATTTGAAACCAAAGATGGTAGCTTCTTGTCCATTGAAGGTTTGAGAAAAGTCCTGGGCTACACCTTGATGTGAGCCTCCTAACTTGGTGCAGAGTGGATACCAGCATGCCTGAATAAACAATCTTCTAACATTTGGGTTAGCATCAACTAGCTCAACTCCTTGAGGTTCGATTCTCTTAAGCTTTCCACCTTTCCTAGACTTTGGTGCCATAGATATCTGCTTGCTTGTTATGAGGAATAGATGTCAACGTATGGAAGCTTACCCAATAGATGTTGCAATTAGCTTGAATTAGGCTTCCTGAAAATCTGGGACGTGTTCTTAACCTCCTCAATCACTGTTTCCTTTGCTGCACTTCAGAATTTGAAAATGGTGAGATTTCCTCCATTTTTGAATATTTGAGATGAAGTTGTGGTTCAATATCCTATGCATATAATCCTTCATGATGAAATGATATTTCATGTCATAAAAGACAGAACATAATAGTAATGATGAAGTTGGTTTTCTTTGGAGAGTCCAACTAATCTGTTACAGGTGGCTTTAAGAGATCTTTTGCAAATTTGGCAACTTTCCTGCTTTAATTCGGGCTGGCCGGAAATTCCGGTAGCGTATTACACGGAACAGAAAGAACGACCATTGGAATTCAAACCTATGTCCAAGACTGACGCTGCAGACATGTTTTAACTTTGGAAACATGGGTTTATTTACGATTTGTGGGGTAGGCAACGACTGGCCATAGCTGTGACTAACACCTAGCTAATACGATCAACGAAATCGATTAACCACTACCACTTGACTTGACTTGAAGTTTGAGACCTATCCAGTCATAAAATCTTATGATTTGGATTAATCGCCATTATGACACGTGGACAATTGAAAACGGTTGCGTTTTTGGCTTTATTTTTAAAACGGGAGATGCTACCGAAAATTCTGGTAGCATCGAAAAAAATAGGAAATAAAACAAGAACGGAAAGACTGTTCGAAAAACATGGGAGACTGACTGAACAAGAAAATCAAGCACTATCGGAAATTCTGGTAGTGTTTTAAATTTTTTGAAATTTACAAAATTAATCCTAAAAAATAAGTTTTTTAAAACCTACTCATGACTTAGCCTAGAACTATGCTAACAACTATGAGATGGCATTAGATGTTCTTGGCGATTCTTAGATAAGTTTCAGACTCCTATGTTTAGATATACATTCACGACTTGTAGTTTACATGTTCACCATATGTTTGAAGAAATGATTTTCATGGTTAGGCCTGGTTACGTTAAGTCCTTGTTCAAGTTTTGTATGATTAGAATTGTCTTCATGTAATCTATTATTCTAGAAAGTCTCAAGAAGTTATGGGAAATGGTATGGAGGTTGGCTTGGAATTATGGCTTATATTGTTAGACACACACATGGCAACAACATAATATTAAAGATATGTAGGAGAGTACATCTATTATTGAAAATGATATACATTTATAGTACATGGAAGTGACCCTTGGATTCGTATTCCAAGTGGTCTCTTGGACTCCCTTTGGCTGTTCATTTTCCACACCAACCCTTAGAGGATTAGGTGTCCAAAATTCCCCCCCTTAATCCGAAGGGTTATGGATGAGGCCAAGAAGAGAGCTATAATACAAAATGTGAAAAAATGCATGACAACTCTAAGCTGAATGTGCTCTATGAAATGTTGGTATAAAGGGAGGTGGTTTAAGGATCACCACCAACACTTGAATGCTTAGTGCAGTTCCCAAAACTCTTCCAAGTCTGGCATGAAGCTCAGGTTTTCTGCTAGAGGAAGTGCTCCTGACGTTTTGAAGAGGGAAACCTTCAACCATGAAAGGGAGGTGTCACCCCACATAAAAGGGAGAACCTCAACCTGAAAAGGGAAGTCTCAATCTGTGATGGTTTAAGGATGACCAACAACTCTGGAATGCTTAATGAAATTCCTAGAACTCTTCCAAAACTGGCAAGAAGCTGAAGTCTTCTACTAGAGGAAGTGTCCCCAATTCTTTGAAGAGGTGTCACAAACTGAAGGCATGCTGAGGGGCATCTTTGTCTTTGGCTACAACTCTGAATCTGGTATGGCAAGTTGTGGCTCAGGCTCGCTTGATGTGGCTTTTAAGCTTGTAGATGACCATCATTTCCCCTCTTGTCAGATACAAGGTGAGATGATGGAGAAAACTCAACTACAAGACTGTTCAATACTCTAGAACAAGTTTGGAGATATGATTGAAATATCTTCTTGGCTATTGATGCCCATTGCCAAGAAGCGATCCATCCAAGATGAATCTTTGTTCTTACAGTAGGCTTGTTTCTGAAGCATCTGTTTGAAGAAGGACTGGTTTTATGACAATGCTTACATGGATGAAGATCAAAACAGTGATCTTTCAGATGTCCAACTCGGTCACAGTGTTGGCATTTCACAATTTTTTGTTGTGGAAGAGGGGCAGAATCTGAAACAGCTGAAGGTGAACTCTCGTGAGGAGCAAGTGAAGATGAACAGTCCTGAAGAAATCCAACACTTTGAAATTGGATTGGTTTGGAGTAGTCTGGAATATGAAAGGAGACTTCCTTGTCATATCCAAGACTAGTTCTATGCTTGTTGCTAACAAGCTCTTCCCAAGGTATGATGACCGACTTGGGAAGTGCAGACTGAATTTATGCACCTGCACGTACAACTGTTGCTTCATTGGGTACTTAATCTGAATGAACTGTAACATTATGGACTAGCTGCTGATGGGTTACTGTCTCAATGTTCTGAATAGAAACAGGTTCAGAATGACGACTCCATTGTTGTAATTCTTCTTGCTGTAGCTGAGATTCAAACTGTAAAAATTCAATCTTGCCTTGTGCATTTTGCAAACAAGTTCTAATGTCAACAAGAGAAACTTTGTTGATTCTTACTTTATCATGATCAAAGGAATGTATTATATTTTTTAAGAACTCTAATACTTCACCAATTAGAGCCATTTTTCAACAAATTAACCTCAAAAATTAGTAAAACAATGAGGACCTCAATGCACTCCAAACTCTAATATAATGCCAAGACAAAGAAGCTCTCAATAGTCTCCAATCTCCAAATTAGTTCAAATATTGAAAACCCCACATGCTATAACTCTTCTGCTAAACTAAACATAATGTCCATAAATAAGAATTTTACCACACAAGATATTGGCTGCACCAATCCTTTCCTAGTCTAGCCCAATCATAGGATTTTAAGACACAAATATCTTAATATATAAAGCTTGATAAAAAGAGAAAGGGAACAATGCTTTGAACTATGGATTCAAAACCTCCAATCACAGATATTAATGGAGGACAATCTCTTTCACCAGTTGAAGATTCAGATCTCACCAGAACTTGGTATGATGATACACCATATATTTTTGGCGCTGTTGATGGGATAACTATTTCTGTTGATCCCAAGACCAGTATGTTGTACTTTGACAGTGTGCCACCATATATTGCACCGCTATATGTTTACAGTACTACACGTTCCATGGGTCTAGTGAACGACATTAACTAGGAGTTTCAATGCGCAAAGGCTACTGAATCAACGTATCAACACATAATGAATCAACGTATCAACACTGGAGCTTTGGTAAGGTAGAACTTTATGCATATAAACCAACTGTATACCAGCACACAAACCATATAACTCATGTTGTCCAACCAACAGAGGGACTAACCTTCAATGCACTGAACAACACCAGGTGACAGCTTCCAAATTGTTTGTATTCCCTTAAACCTTCAAACCTTCAAATGATGATTCAACGCAAAGAGCCGACCAAGGCACTAATTCATATAAACCATTGCATGAACTCGGTTGTCACAAGTCAACTTCATAATTGGATGTCACAACTCAACTTCATAACCAACGTACATTCAACACACATACCAATGGAAACATGAAATCTTGCAGGACCAAATCCAACACCAACCCTTGTAATGCCTCTTGTAGGTGCAGCTACGCAGAAGCCTGAAGAGAAATATTCCAAATATACTAGCAAAGTTCCACTAATTAGGGGTGTAAAGGGAGGTTTTCTTGCATTAGGCTTGGTTTTTGCACTTTTCTATTTAGTGTGCTGTTGTAGGGGAATGATGAATGGAGAGGAGGGGCCTTCTGGATGGCTTCCCCTAACCTTTTCTGGAGGGAACTTCCATACCATGTGCAGTAAAGCTTCTGGGAAAAGTGGCACTGGAAACCATGCTTCATGTGCACTGGCAGGTCTCTGTAGGCACTTTACACTTGCAGAGATCAAATAGGCCACTAATCAATTCGATGAATCCCGGGTGATTGGTGTGGGCGGTTTTGGGAAAGTCTATGAAGGAGAGATTGATGGAGGCACCCACTAATTCTCCAGGCCTGCTTAACATCACCTTTGTTCTAGAGAAGGGCAACAAATCTTATGCATTTGTGAATGTGATTGATATTGTACCTATTCCTGACTTGTTCAACTGTAACAGAATTGAGCAGGTGGAATATGGAGCCGAGCGCGACATTGAGCATGAGAATGGAATGAATACCACAACTAACGCCAACAACAAAGCGGTGTGTCAAAAAGCATCCAAAATGGCATAGCTACACTTCTGTAATGACAGAGAGCGTTTTTGGAATCCACTGGAGCCAGGGAGTAGGTGCAGATTTTAGAGTGTTAAAGTAGGCGTAGCCTGAGGAAACGACTTGGATGGCAAATGATTTCATGCAGGAGCATTTATGGAAGATGACATCTGCTGCACAATTATGATGTTGGGTAGCTCAGGAGAGAGAACAACCAGATTTTCAAGTAAAAGAGCATCCAGAGCAGAGAGGAGTCGAAGTGACAGTGAAGCAGTTTCGAAAGGCACAAAACCGATAAGGAGAAGTGCTCAGATCTACAAAGGCTACAAAGAATGGCTCAAATTTGAGAAGGGAAGGAGAACACCCACTCTGATACCATGTTAGACACACACATGGTAGCAACAAAATATTAAAGATATGCGGGAGATTACATCTATTATTGATTCAAATGATATATATTTATAGTACATGGAAGTGACCCTTGGATTCACATTTCAAGTGGTCTCTCGGACTCCCTTTGGCTATTCATTTTCCACACCAACCCTTAGAGGATTAGGTGTCCAACATATATCTCAGGACCACACCCTCTGAACTGGATAATTTAGGTTGCAGCCACATGGAGGCAATGTTGTGCACGCAGTTGGAGGGTCACAACCACACTCTTGCACGCTTGTGCATGTGGTTGTGAGTCTAGGTCATGAAAAATCTATATATCTCAGGGTTTGGTCATCTGGGGTGGTTCTTTGGCCCCTGAGTGTCCTGTAAGCCCCGTAGGATGTCATTTTGTGGTAAGTCTCAATTGTCAGCCCCACCTCCATAACTGAAGCTTGGAGGTTGGGCCATGTCATAGTAACTCTTCGTCTCATGTTTACCCTAACAGACCCGTGAAATTGGGTAAATATGGGAGGAGGAAGTTACATGGTGGTATCTGAGTGGGTTTTCATTCTCTTTGGGTGATATATGATACCACATATCAGTATTAGAGTGAGGTTGTTGGGTCCTTATAATACTAGTGATTACCCCATCACTATTGTATTTGTACCCCTTATTAATATTGTTGTGCCCCTATTGTCCCCATATTGTTATTATTGTGCCTCATAGAATCCCTCTTTGTTATTTTTGTGGCTTTATATTATTATTTTTAGGTTGGCTGGGTTATATTGTGACTCCTTAGACTCCTATATATAGAAAGGAGGTTTTATCATTTGAATCATCCAAGAATTGTTCATTTATGTAATGTAAAGGAGGTTGCCCCGTCGAAGAGGCTGAATTCTAACACGTTGATCTATTTTTTCTATCTTTTCTTGAGCTGGTTTCATAACAGAAAAAGTGGCAGGAGGTGGGGGGAAGTAACCTGAATCAGAGGCTGCCCAGGAATGTCATACAGTTGGGAGGTGTGAGAGAACATTGAGGCAGGATCAAGGTCGACTGGGGTAGGTGAGCACCGAGAAAGGATGGTCCCCCAGAAATCTTTAGGGGAGCGAAGGAGGAGAGTAGAAAGAACCTGTCTCCTATGGGCAATGAAAAGGCACTTCTTGCGGCGAAGGAGGCGACGGTAGGCTGAACAGAGGTCTGGGAGTTCCGGAACGCGTGTCGGAGGTCCTGGTGCATAGACTTGCATTCCTGGTCATACCATTTATTCATAAGGCAATTTCCCGGTTTACGGGAGGTGGTGGTGGTACGGGTAGAATGGGGGAAGGATTGGAGCGCAGCTTCCCAGATTGCATATGAGAGGCACTGGTATTTGTCCTTGGCGGAGCTCAGAGAGGCGAACTGGGACTCTGATGGGAGTGTCTGTCTGAGGATAGAGGAGAAGAGATCAAGGTCACCCTCCTCAAATCGGAAGGTGGTGCTGAGAGGGCTATGGGGAAGCGTAGGAGATGGATTCGGGAGGTCAAACTGCAGAGAGAGTGAGAGAAGTGCATGATCTGCAAGAGGGATGGGGGTGATCGAGAAATTTTTGATGTAAGGGAGGAGATCTAGGTTTGCCATAGCGTAGTCAACCACACTTGCCCCGCCTCCAAATGGTCTGCATGTAAAGAAGTGCAAGGATGGGAAACATGGTAGGCCATTCAGAATTACCAGCTCATGAGATTCTCCCAACTGTAGCAGATATCTCCCATAGGCTGTGGTGGGTCTCAAGTGATCCTCAGAGGTCCGATGCATGCCGATCGTGGTTGGGTCAATCCCCCGAGTGCAAAATATATCCTCTATCTGGTCGTGCATAGGTGTCTGGAGGTCTTTGGTCCAGGCATTGAAGTCCCCCATGAGAATGACGTCCCCTACTACCAAAAACCTGGTGATGTCCGAGTACAGGTCTGTAAAAGGGTCTCCATCTGAGCTATTGTGAATAGCGTAGGAAGACAAGATAGGTGGGAAGTAACACACTGCGACATAAATGTCTCTCGAAGATGATGTTCTGGCTCTGATCTGAATCCACATGAATCTGGCATACTCATCGGTCGCGACCACCGATACTCTGCCCCGAGGCTATCACGGACGAGGCAAGCAACACCCCCTGATCCCTTGACACCTCCTGAACTCCGTGTCTCCTGTCTGCAAACTACGGTCCACTGTTATCCTGTAATGTTGAGGAGAGGTCGGACTGGGCTCGCATGAGCCTCGGTAACCAGGAGGATGTCTGCTGAGCTAAGGGCTTCATAAAGTAGGCCTGGTGAAGACCAGAAGGAGCCATTGCCATTCCAGCAGTGAATCGATAGATTCGTGCCCCGCCTCCTCTCCGCTCGGGCCCGTCATTTGGAACCTGAACGGGATGCCCATCCTGGGGGGAAGGTGTCCCGAATAATTGCCCGAAGGTTTCTAATCACTACCCATTTCCCTACCTGTCTTGCTGCTGCAACCTGTTCCCTGGCCTATTTCAATTCAGCTACTTGAGCTCTTGTGAGGTCTTCATCCAAAAACACTTTATTCGGAAGAGAGAATAGCTTCCGCTTGGCTCAGAGTACCCAAAGTCTATCCAAGGAGTCACGAAACCTAAGGAAGAGGGTAGAGTCCTGCCCTAACCAATCTTTGTCCAAGGTTATGTCTGGTATGTCGAGAGTGTCGCATAGAAACCTGTTCCCCAGTTCCATTGGGTCCGCTGGCGGGGGAGATGTAGGGAGTCCTCTTACCTTAAGATTTAATTCTCTTGCTCGTCGGGTTCTTTCCTCCACAAGCTTTGCCTGCACTATTTCCTCCACCGCTATGAGCGGAGGGGCCTTGTCCTTTCCTTTGACCACCTGTGCCCATGTGCTGATATGCGACTCCGTTTCCTGTTTAAAGGACATTTTTTGGGATCTAATTTCCTCCTATTTTATTTTAAGATCTCTGATATCCGCCTGTAAAATGTCGTCGGAATTCTGCCCCGCACTTTGTTCTCGGTATTCCTGTAGCGTTTTTCTAATAGATGCATTGTCTCCCTCTACCAACAGAACTCTGTTTGACAAAGTGCCGATGTTGGCTCGCAGCCCACGATTTTCCACCTCTAGGTGTTCCATTTTCCTCATAATTTGTCTAATTTGGGATGTCCAGAAAGCAAAATCTGTTTCTAATGCAATATCGGTGGCGCTGTATACATTCTTACCTTTATTGTGGCACTGCTGTAAGCACTTCATCGGACCTCTGTTGTTGAAATCTTTGGATAGTGGCGTTTCAGCGTTGCCGGGGTCCTTGTTGTGTTGCTGCTTTGTCATGGTTGGAGTAGCAGATTTTTCCAGGGCTGAAAAAGGTTGTAGAAGGCAGGGTCGACGCCGGACGGTGGCTGTGAGGTCAAGGTCGACGGCAGAAGTGACGGCAGCGGTGGCAAAGATTGACAGCTTTGCAGCGGGCAGCTGCGTAGACACCAACAACTGCGTGGCTGGAGCAGCTGCGTGGGGTCTGGATGGGTCGTGGACAGCTCGTGGAGCAGCTGTGTGGAGCAACAGCGCTGCGTGGAGCAACAGCGCTGTGTGGAGCAGCAACGCTGCGTGGAGTCTGCACAGGTCATCAACGGGTCGTGGAGCAGCAACACTGCGTGGATGGGTAGTGGAGTAGTTGCGTGGAGCAGCAATGCTGCGTTTACAGCCTACAGGTAACCTTTGTAGGCAGCGAAAGGGACTGAGGTAAGGGAGAGCCGACGGGACAGGACGGGAGAGCCAATGGGACGAGACGGGACAGGAGAGCCGACGGGAAACGGGAGAGCAGACGAGACGAGAGAGCAAACGGGACAGGACGGGAGAGCCGACGAGAGGATTAACCCTCTATTCCTAACTTTTCCTTGAAAGATAGGTGAAAATCAAATCTACAATCTATGAGACTTTTGACAACATGTTCTGCCTTATTATGGCATGCAGTTGGGAGGTGTGAGAGAACATTGAGGCAGGATCAAGGTCGACTGGGGTAGGTGAGCGCCGGGAAAGGATGGTCCCCAAGAAATCTTTAGGGGAGCGAAGGAGGAGAGTAGAAAGAACCTGTCTCCTATGGGCAATGAAAAGGCACTTCTTACGGCGAAGGAGGCGACAGTAGGCTGAACAGAGGTCTAGGTATGTTGGTAAGGAGTTCCGGAACGTGTGTCGGAGGTCCTGGTGCATAGACTTGCATTCCTGGTCATACCATTTATTCATAGGACAATTTCTCGGTTTGCGGGAGGTGGTGGCGGTACGGGTAAAATGGGGGAAGGATTGGAGCGCAGCTTCCCAGATTGCATATGAGAAGCACTGGTATTTGTCCTTGGCGAAGCTGAGAGAGGCGAACTGGGACTCTGATGGGAGTGTCTGTCTGAGGATAGAGGAGAAGAGATCAAGGTCACCCTCCTCAAATCGGAAGGTGGTCCTGAGAGGGCTGCGGGGAAGAGTAGGAGATGGATTTGGGAGGTCAAATTGCAGAGAGAGTGAGAGAAGTGCATGATCTGCGAGAGGGATGGGGGTGATCGAGAAATTTTTTATGTAAGGGAGGAGATCTGGGTTTGCAATAGGTTTGTAAAGAAAAATTTTGTAAAGTCAAAAGTGTCATAAAGACCCACCAAGACCTTGTCAAACAAGTCGGCCTACAAGAAGCATCAATTCGGCCTCATGGAGAGCAATTTGACCTCCTAAGAAGCCTATATATAAGGGAACTTGGACTTCATTTGGAGAGACATTCAATCTATCAAGAAAGAAGTTCGATCTCCAGAAGAAAGAAGCTACAAGATAAAAGGAAGAGGACGAAAATCAAGGAGAAGAAGAAGAGAAGCAAGATCGAAGTTTTGGACCTCTCTCTCTCTCTCTCATGTTAGGGTTTCTAAAGTAGTTGCTAGACCAAAACTGCAAAAGTTGTTGGGGAAGTCAAAGTTGTAGAAGAAACTGTTGGGGAAGTCAAAGTTGTAGAAGAAACTGTTGGGGAAGTCGAAGTTGCAGAAGAAATTGCCGGAAGTCGAATTTGCAAAAGAAATTGTTGGGGAGGTCGAAGTTGCTGGAAGTTGCTAGGTCGAGGTTGTTGGAATTTGCAAGGTTGAAGTTACTGGAAGTTGACTTTGAAAAGAAAAGTTCATCAAGAAGGAACGTTGACTTGGTCTTTGAGGAGACTTTGTCAAGGGTCATAGGTCTTGGAATTCGTCATTTGAAAATTCTATAAGAAGAGAAAAATTC
Organism: Pinus taeda; assembly: GCA_000404065.3. NCBI lineage: Eukaryota > Viridiplantae > Streptophyta > Pinopsida > Pinales > Pinaceae > Pinus > Pinus taeda. The sequence goes on from APFE031044834.1 coordinate 102,627, forward strand.
TCGTGGGTTTTCCTCTCAAGAGGAGAGGTTTTGGGCATGGCTTGTAGCCTACATTTTATGTCCTCTTGTCTCATAGTTCTTCATTGTTTGGTAGTTGTTTGATGATTAAAGAGCACTATAATAATCAAGAAGATTTAACTACAAGTTAAGTAAAAGAACATCACAAGCAATTATCAAAAGAAGAGAAATCACCTAAGCTAGCTGCCCCTAGATTTCTCAACATGGAATCAGAGCTAAGGTGACAACAACAAGGAAAGACAACTTGAAAAAGATCATCAAGAAGGGCTAATCCACACATCATCTTTAAAGAAGGAACTAAGAGTACTACCCATCTCATCACAAGGATCATACCATCCAGAAGCAACAACATTTCGAAGAAAAGGAAGACCTCAAAGACCCCACTTCATTCAAAGAAGGACTATACACTGAGGTCCTAGACCCTGATAGATGATGATGTTAGTGATGATGGATAACCTCTTCCTTAGAGAAATTTGTTCAATTTGAGAACACCTATGACAGTGATTATGAATACCTCCCGAATTACGAGGGAGTGTTGAATTTGTAACTATGGTTAGTCTTCATAATGTGCATTTGGTCACTTGATGCAATTGTTTTTATCATTGTAAAGCATATTTATAAATGCTTGATTTAAAGGAAAATTTATTTTGAGTCAAAGTCCCATTAAGAATTTTTAAAGATGAAAATTTGAAACCCTGGATCCAAAAGACACCCATTCGACCTAGATAGATCAGTATATAAAGGCAACACCTCCTCCTCCACTTGGGCATTCGATCTCTCACACACAAGACAAGTTTTGGCAAGCAATCAAAGGACAAGAAGGACAACATAGGACGAAGGAGGCTGAAATCTCTCTTTTCTTTCTCTCTTGCAACTCGCACATGTGGATTGATCTCTCTCTCTCTCTTTATGATTTGCATTTTTCTAGGGCAATTGTTGCAAGGGGCTGAAAATTTTGAGTAACTGGGGCAACTATTGCAGGGCTGAAATTTCTAGGGAAACTGGTTATTGCAGGAGGGTTGAAATTTTGGGTCAAACAGACAGAGCGAATTGCAAGATCAGATTGGGTGACTTGACTTGGAGGAGAAGACCAGGTTTGACCATAGGTCTAGGTGTGTCTCTCATTGAAAAAGAATTTCTCTATTGAAAAAGGTTGTTGGGTTTTTCCCCTTGGTGGGTTTTCCCTAGGTAAATCTTGTCCTTTTTTGGGTGTTGTGATCTTTATTGTTCTATTGTTCTTTTGGTCGAACTTTTGAAGTATAGTTGTTCAGTGATATATTGGAATAAGTTAAAAGAAGATCTACATCAAAAGTAATTATTGGAATTTCAGAAATATTGTGCTAACCTTAATTGCACCAAGAAAATCAACATAGGGAGGTAATAGTGCCCATGAGATGTGGATAACTCTGATGAACCTATATTAGAGTGACAATCAAAATCAGAAAATGGTGTTGAGGGAGAAGTTCAGGAACACCAAGATGCCTAAATCAAACACAGTGACATCATACCTCACTAGGATTCAACAAGTTTGGGATGAACTTGGAGTTGTTGGGGTAGCCATGCTAGATAAGGAGCTTGTAAGGATAGCCCTAAGCAGGTTTTCAAAACCTTGGGCTACCTTCGTGACAAGTGTTCTAGCAAGATAAAAGCTTTCAGAATGGAACAGATTGTGGGATGACTTCACCCAAAAGTAGATCTGGGAGAAATCATTGTCTAGAGGACAGCGAAAGAGTGGGGATGATGGGAGTCTAGCTCTTATTAGTTAGGCAACGCAGAGCAAAGGTTCAAGCAATAGGGGTGAGGGGTCAACCTCACAACCCAAGAAGAAGAAGGACATGTCCTAAGGTCAAGTGTTTTGCTTGTCATAAGATAGGACACTATGCTTCACAATGTTTGAAGAGGAAGAAGGGTGGAAAGGGTACACAGCCAGTTGTAGCTATGTCGACAATAGCTCAGGAGGAGTTTGCCAGGAAGTTTGAAACCGAGTTCACACTTATTTCTTACCTTACCCCATGCACATTACCAGTGGATCTGTGGCTACTAGATAATGAAGCCACAAGGCATATGATAGGGGCAGGTGAGCTATTTGATAACTTGACCGAGTGGGATTGAGAATTGCCTAAAGAATTTGGAGTTGATTCCAGACATGCAATAAAGGGGGTTCAAACAATGGTACTCCAGCTTCAGCTAGGAGGCAGGTTAGAAGTCAAGGACATGTTATGGGTGCCAAAACTCAAGTGGAGTCTGCTCTTAGTTTCTATGATGGAGAAGAAGGGCTCCTGTATAGAATTTTAGGATGGGAAGGTACTAATCAGACCCAAGGGATCTAGCTCTAATGAGGGACATGTCATTGGAGTTAGAGAACAACATCTATAGGCTAACGGGCTAGCCTATTCGAGCGATGGGAAAAACCAGAGTCGTTGCAGAGAACAAGGAGGGGGGAGCTCCGAAGGTTGAGCAACTCAAAGGGAGTTCGTTTTCATGTTCCGAAGAGGAGCAATCAACAGATTCCTCCCAATCTGTCAAGGTCTCTTGGTATAAAATGAACTTACAATATGTTCAGGAGCAGAAGGCTTGAAGGAGCCAGGTCAATGGGGAGCAAGACCTCGAGAATGTTTCTAGACCAGGTGGCAGGGAAGGCTTCCAATTCAAAGGGAGCATTCATGGCAACAGATGTAATTCCAAGATCGAAGATAGTTCCAACGAGCAAAAGTACCTCCCTCACTAAGCGAGAGTGTTGATGTTTGTAACTCAGGTAAGTACTTTTACACAGGCTTAAGTGTCTAAGTGTGCAATGTTGATTTTGGGTAGCATCAGATGTGCTCTAGAGTGTAGCCACGAAATTTGGTGGAGAGGTTGGGGCACATGAGATCTCCAATACCCACAAAGGGTTTGGGCAGATTCTAAACAGTTTAGGAGATATTAAAATAGTTAATATTTTTAATGGAGTCCCTAAGTCTAAACTTAGGGAAATTAAAATATTAATGTGGATTAATATGAAACTGTGTTAGAATGGTCCAAAAGACATGGATCAAGCCAGATCTAATCTTAGCCATTGATTAAGGACTTAATCTCGACCATTGATATGTCAACGAGAAAAGTATAAGAGGGGGCTTGAGGGTCACTTGGAGAGTACACCAGAGTGATCAGTCATTCTATTCTCTAGAGCAAGGTTTGCTAAGAGAGATAGAATTATCTCTCAGTGATCGGAGTTGCAGCTGAGGGGCAGTGAGTACAGAGAGACAAAGAGGTAGAGATAGTCCCGGGAGATCAGCGCAGGAGCCAGAGAAAGTGACGCAGTAGCAGCGAGGGCTCACGTAGAGGCAACCGGGAGCTGCGCAGAGCCTCAGAGAGGCCATCGTTGCTGACGCAGAGGGCCAGAAGGCTGACACAGGGCCTCCTAAGGCTGACGTAGACCCATTCAAGGTGACGCAGGGCCAGCGCTGGGCAGAGAGGGGCTGACGCAGTGCAGAAAAAGCAAATTGGAGCTACCGGAAGGACTATCCGGGGTTTCAACTGGGAAATTTGTCTCAAACTGAGAGGTATTACTACCAAGGAAATTCTCTGTTGGGAAGGCCGGTTTTGGCATCCAGATTGTACTCTAATATTACTTAATAAGAAAACCCTCAGATAGCTGCACCGGTTTTCCCACATTGGGTTTTTCAGGGGACATTGGTCCAAAAATAACGGTGTCATTGGGTGTGATTGTTTCTGTTTCCTTCAGTTGTTGATCTGTAATATGTTGAGCATGCACTAGTGTTTATTTTCAGTGTTTACATTGTAAATCACTTGTTAAGTAATGGAACAAGTAGGTAGGAATAAATCATGGATCCCATTTGGGATTCGAAACGTTGGTGTAAAAATTCTCTTACTGTGGATTCTCCGATCAAAGACTCAAAAAGGAATAAATCAGATAAAGTGCATGGAGGGTTTCTAACTGGTAGACTTAGAAACTCCAACATGCAAGAGTCGTCAAAGAATTCCTTAGAACACTTGCTCAAGTGTGAGCAAGTTGGTAATGTAACTTAGCCTAAGCATAACTTAGAAAAGAAGATAATTATTAAGTTGGCTAATTGATTTAAAGTAAACTTAGGAACAATGAATAATTACTTTAGTGATTATGTTTTAATCTCAGCCCTTGATCTCAAGTGAGGCGAGATCTAATATCGGTCGTCAGTCACTTTGGAGATTAGGGTTAGGGATTTAGCTCAATGAAAAGTTATAAAAGCAAGGATAAGGAGAGGGAGAAGACACACCATACAGCAGCACAAGATTGAAAGAGGCATCTCGAAGAGGAGTGTGATACTCTAGTGTGTTGGGTCTGAAGGAGTGCAAGAGAGCTTGGAGATCCAAATCAGCCAAGGGGATCAAGCATTGATCTAGGGCCTGATCTGTTTAATCATATCCAAGGCATTTTTTATAATTTGTAATCTTTCTCAGTTGGGTCATTTTCCTAGGACAGGAGTCCAAGTAAGTTCTGAAAGTTAACGAAGAATTGTAATTGGGTAGGATTTGTTGTGTCATCATGATTCTGATTGGAATATTTTGCTTCCGTGAAATTTACTGTGTTAATGAACCAAGTTGTGCAATTAATCAATAGATCTGTAATCTGCTAGGAAGTAAGTTTCAGGTGCTAGGTTTGCAGGAAAACTAACAGAACATTGATGGTTGTGGGTCAATCTTAAATATCAAAAATTGCAATGTTTGATACTTGGCTATGCCTCCTCTTCGTATTCGATAATGACGCCACAAATCTTGGAATTTTAACCTTGAAATAGCCTGGAATGACAGCCAAGTAAAGGTGGTTTTGTGAAATAAACCTCCTTAATAATTAACCTCTATGGGGCAATTTTTAGCCTCTACGATAGTAGATGGCTCTTCAATACAAATGGAAGGTAGTTGTGGCAGAACCAAAGTCCACTATGAGTCTGCAATTTTTAGGCAGAAGAGAAAGGTTTTGTAGAGATATTCTTGTAACAATTTGTCCACACCCTGGCCTCTTCAATACACAAAACAAAGGTTCATCCCTCTAATACTCTGTTGTGATCCTAAATGAGGTCAAGAGCTTTAGGAAAGCCTTAATATTCACCTTACTGGCGCAACCCATATTCTTCTCAGTTTTCATTTCCTTTCTCCAAGCCTTAGCAATTTCTTAGGTTGAATCCTTGACATCCGAGGGGGCAATCCCACTATCACTATTACCAAAAATGGGGTAAAGGGTTCCAAGAAAACGATGCAGGCCTTTCTATTGGGAGAAAATGAGGGCTCTGAAGCATTCATCACCAACTTTGCCACAGTGGGGGCTTTACTAAGCACCATATGAAATTTGTTCCAAAGGGTTTTGACCTTCTTCATGTTGTTCATGATGTAATTGCTAAAGCCATGGCCATCAGCCTTATCCCAAATGGTTTTGATCTTAGAGCAAACGTCGATAGATGAAGAGATCTTTAAGGAATGAGGAAATGGAGGGGTTTGGACTGGTGACATTGATGTTTTGTTCTTTTTGTTTTGCCCATGGTTCCGGGTTCTTCTAATTTTTTCTCCATTATCTTTTCGGTTCCATTCCTCGATTGCAAGGCTTCCTAGAAGTCATTATCTTCCTCTTCTTTTTGCAATTCTTCCCCTTTCTTCGATGGCAATTTTTGTTGCAGGTGGAATAGCATTTTAACATTCTCCTGCAATTTTTTAATTAATTCCTTTATTTCCCATAATCTATTGAAAAACATCTTGATTTCCATAATTTCATAATCTAAAAACATGTTGCTGACCATGTTACCCATCAAAAGTGGGTAACCTATAGGAGAAACAATTTCTCCTCATTTGTCAGCCAGTCAGCCAACAACCCTATGGTGGCCCACAGATAGCTTTATATCAGAGCTCTCCACATATGATCCAGTCAATGCTCTCTCTCATTTGACATGCTTCTTGAAGGAGGGTTATCTATCGATAAGTACATTAACCATTTCCGTAATCATGTGTTTTCATTTAATGTTTTGGGGCATACTAATATGGATCACAGGTCAAGCTCGATGACTGACCGTTCTTGATTGTACACTTTCTCCCATGCTTCACCTAGGAGGTTATATCCTCTACCCCTAGTCCAGCTTGACCTCCCCTGAGGTTCTTCCTTCAGGAAGGGCACTAATAGGATGCACTGATTGAAGTAGCATTTGATGTGAAAATTCTGAATTTGCATTGAGTGGCAATTCCCGAGAGATTTTAACACACATCCAGTTATCCTCTTCTATGCTTTCATACTTATCTCTTGTTTTTACATGTATGCGAGTATCTTTGCATTGCTATGACTGAAATCATATCAGTTACTCCACAACTTAAGTGGGTACCAAGTACAAATCTTGGAAATTAGACCTCTATAGCATCTTCAAATGATACCTTTACCAGTTATAGAAAATTGAGCTCTTCTTTGTTTTCTGTAATAAGAATCAGTATGAACTCCTGGCCCTTAAAGCTTTCTACATGCTCAAATTCCTCCCAAGCAGTTTCAGTTTCTTATAACTGCAATATTCTTTCAAGATTTCCAAATTGAACTTCCTCCATCGAAATCCCTTGCTTTCTATCTTAGAAACCCTCCTAACCTGACTTGTAACAATCATCATTATAAGTTCATTACTTCTAGAAGACCTACGAGTGAATCCAGTGAATAAGTTGTATGGTCTTTGGACCATGCTTAAATTTTGATCTTCAACAAGCCATTCTTAAAAGCTTCCATAAAGCAAATCACCTATGTGAAAAACTATAATCTGCATTAGTGTTGTCTTCGTCATGAGTGTGTTCCTCGACATTGTTCCAAGTACTAACAGCAGAGACAATATAGTACACTGGATGTTCATCTTCTGGTCACTATTAAACTGTTCCATAAACTCATATATCAATAGGTTGATCACAACAATCCAACATAATCCTTTTCCTAGGCTGGTTCCTTCTGTTTTCTGTCTTAATGTTGATTTGTAATCACGTGCATAAATATTTTACATAATTTGCAGCTGAAATTATGACTGACAATTGTTATAAATGCAATGCTATTATGTCCTTTTCTTGTAAGATGAGAATGAAGGGCAGTTTCTATATTAAAATTCAATCAACCATATAACTACAAGAAGATTTAGAAAACCAATGCCTACCTTCGGTTAAATTGGTAAGGTGACAAAACACCTGATGGATCTCGAGCTGCCCATCCTGAACAGTTCTCCTTGATGTCTTCTTTAGTATTCATGGTGTACCTATATTTCAACCAATGATTGAATCATGACATGAATATCTCGAGGAAATCTCACTTTTTACCTAATACATGATATAGAATTGAGAAGCTAACATTAGTTATAATAAATAGCTACTTCACATAATTATTAGTGTTCAATAAACAACGAATCCTCCAAACATTTACTCGAGGAAATAAAAATATGATGTTTTGTTAAAACTGAACAATAACAATGGCATCAATGTTGTTCTGTAGATCCCGAGTGAGTGACATGTTGAATTTGTAACTATGGTCGGTCTTCATAATGTACATTTGCTCACTTGATGTAATTGTATTTATCATTGTAAAGCATATTTATAGATGTTTGAGTCGAAGAAAAATTATTTTGAGTCAAAGTCCCATCGAGACTTTTTAAAGATAAAAATTTGAATTTTTGAAATGTAATTTTTGGCTCCAAAAATGTCAAGTCCGTTTCTCTAAGTCAAGTTGGCCCTGCCTCCAAAAGACACCCATTCAACCTAGACAAAACACTATATAAAGGCAGCACCCCCTCCTCCACTTGGGCATTCGATCTCTCACACACAAGACAAGTTTTGGCAAGCAAGCGAAGGGCAAGAAGGACGAAGTAGGACAAAGAAGAAGACTGGAATCTCTCTTTTCTCTCTCTCTAGCAACTCGCTCGTGTGGACTAGTCTCTCACTCTCTGTGGTTCACGTTTTTTGGGGGCAACTATTGCAGGGAGCCAAAATTTAATGGTAACTGGGGCAACTATTGCAAGGCTGAAATTCTAGGGCAACTGGTAATCGCAGGAGAGCTGAAATTTTGGGTCAAGCAAGGAGAGTGAATTGTTGCATCTGATTGGGTAACTTGACTTGGAGGAGAAGACCAAGTTTGACCATAGGTCTACGTGTGTCTCTTATTGAACAAGAAGAATTTCTCTATTGAAAAGGTTGTTGGGTTTTTCCCTTTGGTGGGTTTTCCCAGGGTTTTTGTCTTCTTTTGTGCATTGTGATCTCTATTGTTCTATTCTTCTTTATGGTTGAATTTCTCAAGTATAATTGCTAAATGATATATTGGAATAAGTCAAAAGAAGATCTACATCAAAAGTAATTATCAGAATTTCAGAAATATTGTGCTAACCCTAATTGCACTAAGAAAATCAACACGGTATCAAAGCTTTGGTGAAGGAAGGAAGGAAAATTGAGATCACCTTGACAAAACCCTACATTGCATTTTATTCAAGTCCTTGTAGATTGGTTTCTATGGCTTCTTCTATGAAATCTGAAAACAAACTAGAGGGAGCATCAAACTTCAGAGCTTGGAAAGTTAGAATAGATATTCTTCTTGCCAAAAACAAGGTTTTGGATATCACAACAAGGTTACTGAACCAATTGATGAAGTAGGGAAAGCAAGCTTCAAGGAGGATGACATCAATGCTATGAGTCTTATAGTGGACTGTGAAAATCCCACAACGGGAATCCCTACTGCAACAAACTGATGTTACTTCTCCTACTTGTTAATCCATACAAGTTATTTATTGTGTTCTACGGCAAATATCGAAGTAAATATTATTGCAGCTTTCACTTAATTAAATTATAAGAGAAAACAAGATACTGAGCAATAAAGAAAATGCAACACAATAGACACTGTTATTTTTGGACAAATGTCCCCAGAAAAACCCAACGCAGGAAAACCAGTGCAACAGTTTTGAGGGTTTATTATTATTAAGCAATAGCAAATTCTGAATACATCTCTGAATACCTCTGAGGTCATTTAGTTACAAAGAGAGAAATATTGGCAAAAAGAATTGTGAGAATACCTCACACTATCACTGGAAATCTTGGCTAATCCAGCCCCAAAATGATTGCCCCTGGCTTTTCTGGTTGCGTCTGTGCAATATCTACATCAGCCTAGTGTCAAGCTCTCTAGGGATAGCGTCAATCCTCTGGCTGTTCGATTTGTTGCTCAGGAGATCCGATTTATGCCTCTCGGTCTCACACCCCAGCTCCTGGCTTCTGAAACTCAAATTCCCTCTACAAATTTCAGGCTCCCTCTTGGCTTCTACACTGCCTCTACGTGGCTCTGCATCATCCCCTCTGGGTTAGTGCTACCACAGCTGAATTACTCTCTGCCTCTCTCTGTTGATGATTCTCCGGCTTAGAAAATCTCTCTCTCTAGAGGCTATCCCTGCCCCTCAACTGCAAGAAATCTCCTCAATCGAATTTCCTCCTGAGAACTTCCCACTTCAGAAATTTAATCTCTTGATCTCTCTCGGTGTGTTTTCCAAATGACCCTCAAGCGGCCAGAGAGGCTTATGCTGGGGTTTCTGGAGCAGATTGGAGCTGAGGAGCTACCGAAGGTTTTATCCAGGGTTTCAGCCGGGACATCTGTCTCAGACTGAGAGGTACTACTGCCAAGGGCATTCTTTGTTTGGTAAGCCGGATTTGGCACCCAGATTGTACTCTGAAATTGCTTAATAGGAAAACCCTCAGATAGCTGCACCGGTTTTCCCTTAAACACCCTAGCCTCATATCCGCACCTTATTTTAGAAGAATTATGCTCCTTCTTGTTTCAAATGAAGTTGGAAGCAACTCTATATATAGGAATTGGAGAAGGTCAAGAGACATGTCATTTGGACCTTAAGGAGGTGAAGCCGACCTTGACCATTTTACATATGAGAGTGCATAAAATCAAAAACACATTTCTCCTTAACCAAATTTGATGATCTTTAGGTCGATTTTGGTCCTCTCGAAAAGAGGTATTCAATGTCACAAATATCTTCCTCAAAGGAGTTGTCCAAAGTGGAATTTTTCCCTAGATGCCAATTTTAACAGAAATCAATGCTATGAAGGATGAACATTCTAATCAAATGAATGCCATGAGAACTGAGCAGATCACTCTTCAGAATAAGCTGCAAATAATGGAAAAATCACAGGTTCAAAAACTCTAGCTCAGACCAGAGGATCTAGAGCACAAGCCTCCCAGTCCACTAAAGCAATTTCCATCTCATTGCGAGGAGGTCACTTGTCCCATTGAAAGGGGGTTAGTTCGTAGTGGCTTATAGTTGGAAAAGAGACTGAGAAAAATCAAGCTATTGAGGTCAATCACAGTACTTGTCGGACTTATGTGTCACCTTTGACAGAATATATTCGGAATAAGATTGGGCATACCTCAGATTCTTCAAATGCTTCATCCAGGCATTTTCAAGATCAAGATAGAAAGTCTACATCAATCCCATTATTAGCATCACAATTTGCAGGAAGCAAAAGTAAAAAGCAGAAAAGAAGAAGGAATAGCTTTGATGCATTTGATGGATGGGAGCAACTCGATATTCATATTCGGATAAGTCAAAGTCCTAGGATTTTCAGCATGGCACATCAGAAAAACAACCTATGGATCTGTCTGAAAGTCGGCAAATGCTTTGTATGCACTACATTGATGACATTTGATGTCATAGGGCATCCTCTATATTGTATTTATAACTCTATTCTCTTAGATAGGATTTCATTTATGTCATTAGTTAGTTTCCATTTCTCACATTTATGTTTTATGTCTTTATATTTCATATGTTAGAATAGTTTTCATATTCCAGTCAATGTTCTATATATTATGATGTATACATGGTGATTTGGATCTGGAACGGGTATCTATTTGATGTACTTTTGGTTTCTTAGATACAAGATTCTGGATTCTCACATCCCTTCAGTGAAGAAACGTGTCCCCACGTGAAGCTAGATGTTGACCACACTTTGTCAACAATCCGAGAAAGTAGCGTACAATGAAGTCAAGAAAAATTTTCAAAGATTAAAGTTATCAGTTAGCATGAATTCATTATTGTAACCCAATTTCTGCAAGGTCTATTGTAAATGATGCTAGTATGTCCATTTAATTATCTAACAACACCTAGGTAAGCCTCTGATTTTGGCAAAGGATTTCATCCTAGGAAGTTTTTTAACCTCCCCGAATTATGTGTATTTGTGAACACGCATAATCGGCAAAGTTTTTCTTCAAGCTATAACCCTAAAGCTAGGGTGAAATTCCTTGACAAGGTGTTAGGTGAGTCCTAGTGTTTATCGAGTCTATTGTAAAAGTGTGTTTAGGAATAATTCTAGTGCATGGCCCCTCATAATCAGAACACCATGGCTAAATTATTTTATTATAAGCACAGTTGGTTTCATACTAGATCATATTGTGTCACAGAATTGGGTAATATCTTAAGGGTCTATGTCTAAAGGTGTTTTTCCCTTCTAAGGGTTGATATTGTAATTATTTTGATATAAAGAAATATTTTAGTGCATGGTCCCTCGCAATTAGAAACCATGGCTAAAATATTCGAGGGTGGAAAAATTATTAATCCCCTCTAGAGTCAATTAATTAATTTTTCTGGCTAAATTAAATAAAAATCCTAAGCCAAAAAATTAATTAATTTTGAGTCAAAAATAATTATAAAGAAATTAATCTCTCCAAGTGGAAAATAATAAAAAAAATCGTGGGTCAAAGAAAAGTCAAATTTTGGAGGTTCTTGATCCAGGTGGATATTGGTGGCCACCTGCCAAGTCCACCTGGACCCCCACCATTGTCTTTCTCAGCATTTTCAGTTTCCTTAATTGTAGCACAACTTACTATTTTTAGCAGCTTTTCGGGTCCTAAACTTCCGGAGCCGTTTTGAGGCCCTAAACGACGTTTTTTTTGGGGAATCCGGGGGCAACATGCGTCCATGGCATGGACCAATGTTGCCCGTTCCAACAATGATAGTGCTAGAATAGATCTTTCTAATGAGCTATTGTGCGCGTCAAACGGAGATCGTATGCCAAAGTTACGACCCCGGGAAATTGATGTACCAATTTACCCAAAACGGGGCCCACAATTTGGCGTTTCATCTTCTAGGGGTAGGTTTTGGAATGTGAAGGGTTTTCCATTGTTTCTCAACAATAAATAGGCCTTCGAGCCTCATTGTAACACAGTTTGGAATGGTTCAGAGGCATGTAGCCGCACATCTCTTCTCAGAGATAAGCTACCATCGCCCTAGCTGGTTTATTTCCAATTCTGGTTGTAAGCATATTTCGGTATTTTCCATTAATGAAATGAAGTATTATTTCAGCTGCATCTCTTTATTTATGGTTATTGCATCTCTGTATTTATGGTTATCTCTGTAATCTATTGCGTTCCTGTTTAAATCAGGATCATTCATCAATTTCCCTTGGTCGTAACTTTGGCATACTATCTCCGTTTGACGTGTATGATAGCTCGTTAGAAAGATCTATCCGAGAACTACCACTTTGGGAAGGGAAACATTGGTCGATGGACCCATGTTGCCCCCAGATTTCCCAAAAAACGTCAATAGGGCCTCAAAATGGCTCCGGAAGTTCAGGACCTGAAAAAAAACTACTAAAAATAGTAAATTGTGCTACAATTATGGAAACTGAAAAACTGAAAGAGACAGTTGTGGGGTTCCAAATGGGATTGGTGGGTGGCCACCAACATCCACCTCGATCAAGTAACTTATCTGGGATGTAAAGTGGTAGCACATGCGGCCTGGCCTGACTGCCAAAAACTCTGATGTAGGTGAATTCTCCTCCCTAAACAGCTTGCTAACTGCGGTCCAAATCTACCCGCTTGCTCAGAAATCTTTGGGGCAGGTTTATCAAAAATGGAATAATGAATTGGCAACATAAAACCATTGCAGATTTGATAAAGATGGTGCTTATAATTAGTCTTCCACAATTTTTGATAATATATGTGAATGGGTGTGGGGTCTTGCGACGTACACCTCCATCTTGACCTCTATATGCAAGAATTTTGTATGGTCCCTTCCATAGGTTCTCAAACTTGTCGTGCTTTCCTTTATCCTCATTTCTAGCATCCCACCGTAATACTATGTCTTCAATCTGAAATTTGTCCGCCTTTGCCTTTCGATCATAAATCTTTTTAATTCTCTCCTGCAGCCTAAAGGTATTCTGAAAAACTTCCTCTCTCGTATGTTGTAAATAAATCATTTGGCTTATTCTCCACTGAAAATGATCTTCCTCACTGCCAGCTTCCTGCAGAAGTTTAACAACTAGGACTGCAAGAGATGTCGAGAATACCATGTCAATACCATATACAATCTCGAACGAGGACATTCCTATTGACTTCTTTTGGCTTACTCTATCAACGCATAGTGCATTAACCAATATTTTATTTCAACTCTTCTTATTTTTTTCTAGTATCTTTTTAATGATGCTAACCAATGACTTGTTTGATGATTCAACCAATCTGTTACCTTGCAGATAATATGCAGTAGAACATCCTAAGGTAATTTTTTATTTGCTACAAAAGTCAATCATCTTTTTGGACTTGAAAGCTGCCGCATTATCTGTAATAAGTTTGTTAAGACAGCCAAAACATGACAAAATATTTGTTTCAAGAAACTAAATTATTACCGTGTCTATGGCTTGTCAAGCGGGGATTTCCTCAATCCATTTTGTGAAATAATCTGTCACTTCAAGATCCACTTGTGTTGAACTGAATATGTGGGAAGAATCTTTCCAATAAAATCTAGGCCCCATTGCTGAAACGATGCATTAACTTCGACTTGCTTGAGAGGTAGAGGCTGCAACTTTCTTCTTCCCTGAAAAATCTGGCATTCATGAGAGCCTGTGAAAGTTTTATAAACATCAGCAAACAAGGTAGGCGAGTAGTACCCTTCTCTCAAAATTTTGTTAGCCATTGTCTTCCAAAATAAGTGACCTCCACAATCTCCCTTATGGAAATCACTCATGACCTATTGGGCTTCATCATCGGTTAAGCAATTCAACAAAATCCCTTCTAGATCCTTCCAATAAAGTGCATTGTTAAGAATACAAAATCTAGTAGCCTTAAGTCTTAGAGTTTTGCCCTTATTTGTAGCCATCCCTGGTGGTGGTGAAAGGTGTTGAAGCACGTACAAAATATCTGAATACCAAAGAGATTGGAGAAAAATTTTAGATATCTGAATCAGTGAACTATCTTCTTCTTCTTCAAACATGGTTGCAATCAGATTTATATCCAATGCATGTAGATTGGATTCTGCCATTAAATTTGCTAGACCCTGCCCCTTGATTAGCTTTGTTGGCTTTATCTCCAACTCATATTCTAGTAATTCTACGATCCAATAGCCCTGTCTTCCTTATGGACCCATTTGTAACAAAACATCTTTGACTGCTACGTTAGGGATGTAAGCAAGGATATGAGAGTGCAGAATATATACCCGGAAATCTTTCAAAGCTTTAACGAGGGAAAGAGCTTTCTTCTCAATGATGTTATATTTCAAGGTTGCATCTCTTATTGTCCTATTGAAAAAGGAAATTGGTTTTTCTAGCTGATCTATTTTCTGCATTAGAACTACTGCCATAGTATGTTCAGAAGTGAATGAAAATAATATGAAATCCTATGAATAATTCAAACTGATCAAAATCGAGGTTGAAGAGCCAACTTTACCAGATTAAAATATTTCATAGCTTCCTCAATCCACTTGACCACACTATCCTTCTTCAACATATTAGTAATTTCCCTCAAGTGTTCAGCTAGATTAGGCACACAATGATGTAAGAAGTTCATATTACCATTAAATGCTTGGACCTCTTTCTTATTACGAGGAAAATATATCTTCTGTATAGCTTCCACCGTAGCAGGATCGATGCGGATTCCTTCCTTTAATATTACATGACCGAGAAGCTTCCCTTCATCCATTGCAAACAAGCATTTTTTGGGATTGAGTGATATTCCATATTTCCTGCAACATTGAAAAACAATTTTTAGACGGTAAATATGCTCTTCATCTGAATTTGAAAAGATAGACAAATCATCAAGATACACTACTAAAAGCACATCTACTTCATTTCTGAAGGCAATGTCCATGGCAAGCTGAAATTTTGCTCCAACATTCTTTAAACCGAATGACATCTTGGCATGGTGGAATTTCCCCCAAGGAGTGGTGAATGTTGTCTTTTCCCTGTCATCTTCATGAACCAAAATTTGATTGTAGCCGGAATATCCCTCGGACAGCGACATACAAGATGCTCCTACTACTCACTGGAGAATGTGGTCCATTTTCGGCAGCGGGTAGTTATCTTTTAATGACAATTTATTCAAATTTTTGAAATCTATACACAATCTAATCTCACCTATCCTTTTCCTCGCAGGAACTAAATTGGAGATCCAATCTGAAAATCTGATCAGAATGATTATACCAGCATTGTACAATCAGTTTACCTCTTTTTCTATTGATGGAAACAAATTCAGATTTATCCTTCTCAACTTTTGGCGAAATTGCTTTTGATTTGGCTTAATAGGAATTATATGCTGAATTAGACTTTTTTCATACTCCTTTAAATCTGTATATTCCCAAGAAAATACATTAGAAAATGAAGATAGTAAACTAATGTATTTAGCTTTTACCATAAGAAGTAATGCCTTTGACAACTTCACCATGTTCAGATTCTCTGCTATTCCAATATTTACATCTTCAACACCCTTTTCGGTTGGCACTAAGCTTGGCTTCCACGCTACATCATCTTGATCAAATAATTCCTCTAGAGTTATAAGGCCTTTAGGGATGACATTATCTTTCAATTGTAAGACTTCAATTTGATTTACCTCTTTTTCTAATTCACCATCATCTCGCTCACCATCTATATAAGTGTCTTCATACTTGCCTTCATTTTGTAGAAAATCATCAATTACTTTGTCATCCTGAAACACCTGCCAATATGTTAGATTTTCAGGGATAGTTGGATGATGCTTCACATGAATTTCAAACTTATTGTTTGAATTCATTGGGATCTTTAAATTACTTGCAGTTGTAGCAAGAGATATGCGATGACATTTTATGTACGAGGGACACATGTCAAGGTGTAATCTGGAAACAACCTCAAAATATCTAAAACTGCATTATGGTAAGCCCTCATTCGTGGATGTTTGGCTTGGTATTCACCCTTGACTTGTTTGATTACTAATTCTGAGTCGCCATAAACTAAAATTCCTTTTGCATTCAACTTCTTGACTATCTTCAACCCTACAATCAATGCCTCATACTCGTATTCGTTGTTACAAGAATCAAAACCCAATTTATATGAACAAATTCTTACATTACTTGGGAATTTATTTTGTAGAAAATAGGGCTACGTATCCAAATCCCAATTCCGGCACCATCCTTACCTACTACTCCATCTAAATCCATACTCCATAAACCGACTTCTTCCTCCAAGTGCTAGAATTATGTTTTCTCTTCTACCTTTGGTTGTCGTCAATCAATTTTCTACTATTGGCAGAATGTAGACTATTCAGTTGTACTTGCAAGCCTTTGTCTCTCTTGATCAAGTACTGCCCTGAAATTTTCTGTTATCTCTCGAACATCTTCCACTTCAAGTAACTGGCTATTTACATCATTGAAACCACTATCTAAATAAAGAACAAAAGATTCTAAATCTGTATGTACATAGTTAATTGGATAATTCAAAGGTTTCTCCTTGCTTGTGATCATATACTTCATATTCTTCTCTCTATATAATTTTCTCAGCTGACCAAACACGGGAATAGTGGCATAGGAGAAATCCAATTTCAATGTCACTTTTAGTTTTGCACCCCACGACCTAGATAAAAGCATGCCAAATCTAGCGGGAATGTCGGCCACAACTACATCCATGAGAACATTCTTTGTTGGAATCTAATCTAAAGTCACAAACAAATCCTTAATGAGACCAATACATCTGACCCTACTAGAATCAAAAGAATAAATATCATGATATTTACGAGTGATGTCGAGACCTAGTTTTTCCATAATTGCATTTGGCATCAAATTGTGGGATGCTCTTGAATCAAACATGAAATTGTGCAAGACATACTCATGCAATATAAGGCTAATGTAAAATGGGGCTACTTCACTATCCTCATATTGACCTTCTAATGCAAGACCAAAAATAAGCTCGGGTTGGTCATCTTCCACATTAACCATATCAGACAAGGGATCTACATTCAAAATCTTTGACACTTGACTCTTATAACTGCTATTCTTCATTAATTTTGTCAGAGGTATTGACACTTTTAAGTTAGCAATCTCATTCTCTAAGCTAAAGGATATAATTTTATTTACCTCTTTTGATCGGACAATCCTTCTCTTCAGACTTTTCCTTTACTGTACTTGGCTGATTTGTCTTCTCATTTGTAGATTGTACTTTGCTAGAAGTAGGATCTGTTGGCTACTTTCCTTTTCTCTAAACATTTGAAGAATCATTCTTAGGTTGTGCTGCTTCCTTTCACTTTTGGACCGGATTGATTGGTACATCCCTTCTCCTGAGTGAATACTGTCTTTTTTGTGCTATCAGTGCATTCATATATCCCCTCTGATATTCATTTGATTCTTCTTCTAGGATTGTTTCATTAGCTAGTATAAAATCCTCATCTTTCTATACAGTCGAGCTTTCTGAATATTCCTCATCCTCCACGATATAGATAGGCAAACCATTTGCTATAAAAAAGTGATTTTCTTCTCCTATTGGAACTTCATCATCCTCTGACTCCGGGCCATGCACATAATTCTACTGTAGAGGTGTTTTTTCTTGTTGTTGTGTTGATTGATCTTGTGCTCTTTTCTCCTGATGTTTGATCCTGAACTGTGGTTGCTGCTGACCATGTAAATTTGAATTTCTGATTGGTGTCTCGGGCTTATCTGCAATTGTCAATCTATCAAACATTTTCTCAATTTTATGAAGCAAATGATCAGCTTTTACATCTGAGGAAGAAGCCTCTTCCCTTATGGTCACTTTACTCTTAGTCTTCGTCCTAGCTCTCTTAGCTAGCAAATTTGTGTCCACAATCACTGCAATTTTCTTCATATCCTCCAATGTAGCAGGATCTCGTTCTCTCAATTGGTATGCCATGTTGGGACTGAAACCATCAGGGAATTTTACCAAATCCAGCCCCATTGGTGGCTTGATATCAGCTAGAATAGCATTATAGTCAGTATTGAATCTCACATAGTAATCCTAAACACTTTCACCAGCATTCCTCTTTATATTTTCATACTCAAAAATAATTTGGAGTGGATTTTTCTTTACCTCCCAATGATCTAGGAATTGTCTGTGAAGAACCGACAATGTATTTATAGTCCCTGCAAATAGTGCTCTAAACCACTTCCGAACCTCGCCTCCAAAACTTTGCACAAATTATCACATGGTCACATTCTCTTCATCTATCTCATGAAGATCAAAGAAGTCATTCATCCTGTCAACATGATGCTGCGTTGTGATACCTTGAGTAGCATCAAACAATGGTATCTTACTTTGGTAATCAGCAGGCATAGCATCCAAGTTCTGTGGCAAAATGAGAGGTGCATATCTGGCAGCCATGACTTGAGGTAGATTGGAAACCGGCCTTGGAGAAACAGGAGGATTTATAACAACAACAACAGTCAATGTGATGGGTGTTTGAGGGGCTGAAGGAGGAGAAGAGGTGATAGATCTTTGATCAGATATGCTAGTTTGAACAGGAAGGGCTGGGATAAACTAAGGTTGAGAATGAACTTCAGAACTAGACAAAACAATAGATGAACCAAGAGTATCAGATGCTAATTCTAGGAGCTCAGGAATATTGGTAGCCACAATAGATGATTGAGGAGAATTCAAAATATAATCATCAATTGATCTATTCGCTATTTCGGTTTCAAGGTCTGCAACAAATTGTGGATTTAAAATGGTATCACCAATCGCACTATCAGATTTGGTTTCAAATGAAGATAGATCAAAGTGTTCATAAAAAGGGAGATCTTCAAGATATTGAAATTTGACTAGGCATGAATGAGATCTGAAAACCAGTCTTGGAATCAATGAAATTTCTTGCCTGAGTATTCTTGGAATGAGATTAGGATTTTCAAACATGGGAGGAGGATTAGGATCAGGATTGGCCCTAGTGTATCTTCTTGAAGTTAGTGTGTTTGATATTTTCCCAAAATTCAGATGGACATTACAATTCTTTCAACCTATTGAATTCTAAACCTATCATCCAAAATTCTAGAATGTGTTTTAAAAGTACTGGGGTAATATTTTTCAGTTCGATCCCCAGTATGGTCGCCACTATGTTAGTGCCTAAATCTACCTCAGTCTAAAGGAAGGCAAGTCTAGGGTAACATCAAACCATGCTTAACCTGGTAGCTAGCCCTACCAGGTCGGGAGAGGGCTCTCTCCTTGTCAATCTCAATTAGGATATAGCAACTAAGCCTTGAGATGATTGAAATGAATGTTGATTTTAGGCTAGGTATTGTGGATCAGAGAATTTTGTTTAATTTTAAGTTTTGGTTGCTGGATCAATTAGAGAAGGCAGCTTGGGTCTGGGAATTCAACCCAAGGATACAATCATGTCATATGGGGCAAGGTAGACAAGGGTTTATGTACTAGAAATGGATTGAGATGGTAGAGTAAGACAACTGAGGAGTTCAGGAGGGCATAAGAAACTATGAATCCTCTTCAAACAGTGAAAACATTGAAAACCAAATGCATTCCCAAGACAAAGCATTGTAAATTAGTGTATTTTATCTATTCACCTTGAATCATTTAGTTTAGAAGAAATTGAGAGATTTGGATACATATAAAACATCATAGAAAACTCATTATAAATAAGAAACAATACATAAACTCACTGTCACAAGAATCCCACAAAATAGCTGTGAAACCTAGTTTTATTCCTTGCCAAACTGATGATACAAATGTTCAGTGAGTCCAACACTTATGCCAAAGTCAAACCTCTACAAATGACTAAGAAATTACATAATATAGGAAAAAAAACCACTCATGCTAGCTATCAGGGTTGAATCCATGAGAAAAGGGGTGGTTTCCACCATATCTGAACTAACAACAAGAATATAGGCAGTGGAAAAGATTGCCTCTAAAACCAAGGAACCAATTCATTACAACTCAAAACCACTTGGAACTTAATGTATCTAACCTATGAGGTGATTTTCAACCATATTTACATCCAACACATTATTTACCATGCATACATTTACCAAGAAAATAAGAAAAGTCAACCACAGAAGAAACTAGGCGAAATTCTGAGTTTTTAGGCAAAATTGGCAAGAATTTGCTTGAAGCACATCTCTGCTTCAAGGCTGATTTTGGAGGCCTTGCACTTCACCAAATCAGGCCCCAGATAGATTTTTTGAAAGCTCTACCTGCCTGGTTTCTAGAACACTTCGAATTTCCTCATTTGGAGTTCATTTTCCCCTTCAAAAATAGTTTCTCCCAAGACTACTTCCTGTTGGTCCAAAAAATGGAAGAGAGGGCACTTTTTATGTGTTTTTCGCCCTTTAGGTGACCCAGACCTTCTCCAAAGTTTATGAACCTTTATAGGTTTCATTTGTTTTTCATGCTGAATCCAAAACCATAAGCCATTTTGAAAAACAGTGAGCCAATTCAATGTGCAACTCCAGTGGTGTTGCACATCAGCTGAAATTTCCTGTGTTTGTATTTACAAAATAACAAAATGACAAAAAGTTACCAAATTTTCCTCAAATTTTGCAAGAGGCAACCTGATCCAGGTGGATATTGGTGGCCACCTGCCAATTTCTCCTGGACCCCCACCATTGTCTTTTTCAGCATTTTCAGTTTCCTTAATTGTAGCACAACTTACTATTTTTAGCAGTTTTTTGGGTCCTGAACTTCCGGAGCCGTTTTGAGGCCCTAAACGACGTTTTTTGGGGAATCCGAGGGCAACATGGGGCCAAGGAATGGACCATGTTTCCCGTTCCAACAATGATAGTGCTTGAATAGATCTTTCTAATGAGCTATTGTACGCGTCAAACGGAGATCATATGCTAAAGTTACGACGCCGGGAAGTTGACGTACCAACTTACCCCCAAACGGGGCCCACAATTTTGCGTTTCATCTCTTAGGGTTAGGTTTTTGAATGTTAAGGGTTTTTCATTGTTTCTCAACAATAAATAGGCCTCCGAGCCTCATTTTAACACAGTTCAGAGGCATGTAGCCATCACATCTCTTCTCAGAGATAAGCTACCATCGCCCTAGCTAGTTTATTTCCATTTCTGATTGTAAGCATGTTTCAGTATTTTCCAGTAATGAAATGAAGTATTATTTCCACAGCATCTTTGTGTATATGGTTATCACTGTAATTTGTTGCGTTCCTGTTTAAATCCGGATCACAACCTCATGAAGTGCTTTGCTGAGCTACTGAAGCTTCAGCCAAGCTTTTGAGTTTACCATGTTCTTTGTTGGCCCTCAAGGCTCTGCTTAACTTAGCTTTTAGCCTCTTTACCCTTGTTTTGCAAATCGTGTTCTGGGTTAGGTAGTGATAGGCCATATGGCACAACATTTTATTCTCCTTGTTGGTTTTCTCAAGCATCTTCTCAAGGTGAATGTTTGCTATTTCCAACCATGATTCTTAGTCATCCTCAATTTCTTGCTCAAGGGATGTCATCCTAATGTTTCTTCTCTTTTCCTCTTGCCTATTTTCCCTAATAATTTGTAGCTCTATAATAGCTTTCTTATCTGTCAGTTGCTTGTTTTCCTGCTCAAGAAAATTGATGGTCCATTTGGCCCTCTCAAGGTTAAGTGATAAGGCTTGTATTTCAGCCTCCTTCTCTTTGATAATCATGTCCTTGAGTCTTGAGCTTTTTGAGCCCAAATCAGTGACATCCTCCTCAATCAAAACAAAATCCCTATCTTACCCTTCAGGAGGGCTCTTCTCCTGCATTTTTTTCTTTCCTTTATCTATGCCCTTTGACTGTTGGTCAACCTATATAGGTGGCGAAGAAGGAAAAGCCCCTTTCACCCCTGGCGATGATAGAATTTCCCTGTGGTCCAGTGAAGACAACAAGACCCCTTCCACCCCTGGTGGAGATAGTACTCGCATGGTAGCTACAAAGAGCATTCTAGTGCCTCTTTCATAGGTTACAAACACAGGAACAGGAACGTCCTCTATTTTATTTTTACGCTCTTTATGTTGCTTGGAAGGTTCACCTTCATCTTGGGCGATAAAAGTTTCCCATGGCACTTCCAACTAAGTGAGCTGATGCAAAACAACAATTTTGATAATAGAAAAATGATAAATGCTATTGAGCTACTATGGAGATGTCTTTCTTTTCATAATCACTATCATCCTCTCTATATTTTTGCATATGAAATAAGGGATGCTCATCATTCTCACCCTGGTGAAATGCATAAGCAATCTGATGTGGTAGGCATAAAGTCTGGAGAACCTACCCTCACATGTAAAGTATTTGAAAATAAATTTCATGAGTGGAACATACCGGTCCTCCAAGAATTTGAAAGGAAACACCCTGGTAAGTTTACCATGGTACTTGGCCTTGATATAAGGCTCATAATGCTGCTTACTAATATTTTTCCCTTTGTTCCACTTTTCCCCTACATCTAGAATTCTTGTGGCCTCTGTAATGATAGTTGGTGAAAGAGTGAAGTTGACCCTAGCAAGATGCACCATATTGTTATCCATGTTTATCACAAACTGTCTTGCTCATGCATGGTGATATTTGACCCTCTCAACCATTTCACAAAACTCAAAATAGGACTGATATCTGAAACATGTGGTGGCTAGTGGGCAAGAAAGGAGTTCACTCATGCTGATAGGTTCCTCCCTAATGATTTTTCCACCTTTGTGAGGCTTCCTGGACTGCAAATTTCTTTCCCTTGATCTATCACTAAGTGTGTCCTCTTTAAAGTCTGATTCACTGCTTCTTTCTATGCTTGTCTTAATGATGTAATGTGATGATGATATGGTGAACAATGATAATGGGTGGGGACAATGAAGATGAGTATGAAGAGATTTTGCAAATGGAACAATAGTAATGAAGTGGAGTAGGGGAATGAAGGGAAAGATTTTGGAAACTAGGGTTTTGACTTAGGGACATAGGGTTTAATAAAGGGAATTAGTTTCTTAGGGGAATAGGGAAAGCGGAAATGGAATCAATGGGTGGTTTTAGTGCAATGAACTTTATGAAAATTGTCAAGTTTGGAAATGAGGTGAAATTTTTGCAGTGAGGTGAAAAAGTAGGAAGGCAGGCTAGGGTTTTGATTATAGGAATCGAAACTCCTGAACAAAATATAAAGAATAATTATTTCATCTCAAGAGAGATGAAGACTTACTTGTAGGTGATAAATGCAGCATTTGAGAGAATTTGGGATGAAATTAAGTGAGTTTGGAACCTCCCTAGCCAATGCACAGCGTACTGGGCTGAATGCATAGTGCCTACCTGATGTGTAGCGCCTATGTAATTTAACACAGAGAAAAGTTGTCTGATGCACAGCACTGGTGTGATGCTCAGTGCCAGCCCTTTGATGCCCAACACCAAGCAAACTTGCTGCAAAAATTGGGTTTTCTTCCTCTTTTGTCCAATTTCCCTTCAAAACACAATTTTGGCTCTCCACTTGATGTTTTTCACAATGAAATGAGTAGATAGCATGAATTTGTTTTATATATGATGCATTTTAATTTTTCTTCATTGCAAACCTACTTTTATAAAGTCTTAGTCACTTTTTCTCAAAAACTCTGTTTTTCTTTTGAAGTTTAACTTTTTCTTGGCACTTTGATGAATTGATGTCTTGGTGCTTTTGTTTTTGCAGTGGCAAGAGTGGGTAAGGTGACCAGGAACAAATACTCAGCTTATTACATATAGAAACACTTAAATTACATGATTTTTTTACAAAAAATGGAAAAACTCTGTTTTCACCTCAAAACATAGTTTTTAGGTCAAACAAATTATTGAGCATATCAGAAGTAAATTTATGATTTTATGACCTTTTTTATCCTCCTCATGTGCATGCTCACCTTTTTATTCAATTTTGGATGACCATCATGACAAACCCTAAGACCTACTAAAAGTAAACCCTAAAGCTGAATGAAATGAACTGAAATGACTATAAATGACTGAAAAGAGGTTTTGAGAATGCTAGTAGGTATATGACATGAGGGAAACTGAAATTAAACCACTACCATCAATTGATCCATGACCTAATGGAATGAAGTTGATCAAATGAGGCACTTAATATGTGTGGAAAAGAGCAATTTGATCACTGATGGAAGTGTGAAGACACTGATAGTAACATACCATATGTACATATGGAGGAGATTCAACATGAAGAAACTACTGAGGTGGACATTGTATCATCCAAAAAGAGGCTAAAACATGACCCAATGGTAGAAAGAAACATGACGTCCAAGGTTCATCCAATGTGCAAAGGTGCAATTGAGGAAGAGAAACAAAGGAAACAAAGGGAGGAGGAGGAGAAAAAAAGGATAAGAAATAGGACAAATAACACAAAATAGAGGAAAAAAACTTACAAAAAGTAGAATAAGAAAAATAGAGTCGATATGACTTGAGAAGAGCAGAGGAGCTACAAAGAAAACAACAAGAGGAATGCTTATAGTAGAAGAAAGCAATGGAAGAAAGGAAAATAATAGAAGAAAGAGAGAGATGTGGATACATATAAAACATCAGAGAAAACTCCTTATAAACAAGAAACAATACATAAACTCACTGTCATAGGAATCCCACAGAAATAGTTGTGAAACCTGGTTTTATTCCTTGCCAAACTGCTGATACAAATGTTCAGTGAGTCCAACACTTCTGCCAAAGTCCAACATGTACAAATGAATAATAAATTACATAATATAGGCAAGGAAACCACTCATGCTAGCTATCAGTGTCAAATCCATGAGAAAAGGGGTGGTTTCAACCATATCTAAACTAAGAATAGGAATATAGGCAGTGGAACAACTTGCCTCTAAAGCCAATGAAACCAATTCATTACAACTCAAAACCACTTGGAACTTTATGTATCTACCCTTTCAGGTGATTTTCAATCATATTTACATAAAACACATTATTTACCATGCATACATTTACCAAGAAAAGAAGAAAAGTCAACCAAAGAAGAAACTGGGCGAAATGTTGAGGTTTTAGGCAAAATTGGTAAAAATTTGATTGATGCGCAGTGTCGTAAGCCTGATGCACAGTGCCACTTCAAGGCTACTTTTGGAGGCCTTGCACTTCACCCAATCAGGCCCAAGATAGCTTGTTGGAAATCTATGCCTATCAGGTTCCTGTAACACTTTGAATTTCTTGGTCTCGAGTTGATTTGCACCTTCAAAAATCATTTCTCCCAAGACTACTTCCTGTGGGTCCAAAAAGTGGCAGCGAGGGTAGTTTTTACGTGCTTTTTTCCCTTTAGGTGACGCAGATCTTCTCCAAAATTTATGAAACTTTCTAGGTTTCATTGTTTTTTCATGTTGAATCCAAAACCAAATCCATTTGCAAAAAGAGAGAGCCAATTCAATGTGCAGCACCAGTGGTGTTGCACATCAGTTGAAATTTCCTGTGTTTGTATTTACAAAATAGAAAAATGACAAAAAGTTCCCAAAATTTCCTCAAATTTGGCAAGAGGCAACCTCATTATGTGCTTTGCTGAGCTAATGAAGCTTCAGCCAAGAGTTTTAGTTTATCATGTTCTTTCTTGGCCCTCAAGGCTCTCCTTAACTTAGCTTTTAGCCTCTTTATCCTTTTTTTACAAATCTTGTTCCAGGTTAGGTAGTGATAGGCCATATGGCGCAACATTTTCTTCTCTTTGTTGGTGTTCTCAAGCATCTTCTCAAGGTGAATGTTTTCTCTTTCCAACCATTATTCTTGGTCATCCTCAGTTTCTTGCTCAAGGGATGTCATCTTAATATTTCTTCTCTTTGCCTCTTGCCTATTTTCTCTAATCATCTGCAGCTCCATAATATCTTGCTTGTTTGTCAGTTGCTTATTTTCCTACCCAAGAAAATTGACGATCCATTTTTCCCTCTCAACGTTAAGTGATAAGGCTTGTATTTCAGCCTCCTTCTCTTTGATAATCATGTCCTTGAGTCTTGAGATTTTTGAGCCCAAATTAGTGATATCCTTCTCAATCAAATCAAAATCCATGTCTTGCCCTTCAGGAGGGCTCTTCTCATGCATCGTTTACTTTCCTTTATCTCTACCCTTTGACTATTGGTCAATCTGTATAGCTGGAGAAGAAGGCAAATCCCCTTTCACCCCTAGTGAAGATAGCATTTGCCTGTGGTCGGGTGAAGAAAACAAAACCCCTTCCACCCCTGGTGGAGATAGTACTCACTTGGTAGCTACTAAGAGCATTCTAGTGCCTCTTTCATAGGTGACAAACAATGGAACATGAACCTCCTCTGTTTTATTTTCAGGCTCTTTTTGTTGCTTGGAAGGACCACCTTCATCTTGAGGATCCGAAAATATTTGAGGCCCCTTGAAGCACTCATGGGCAATGAAAGTTTCCCATGGCACTTCCAACTGAGTGGGCTAATGCAAAACAACAATATTGACAATAGAAAAATGATAAATGCTATTTAGCTACTATGGATATGGTTTTCTTTTTGCAATCACTGTCATCCTCTCTATGCTTTTGCATATCAAATAAGGGATGCTCATCATTCTGACCCTGGTGAAATGCATAAGCAATCTGATGTAGTAGGCATAAAGTCTGGAGAACCTACCCTCACATGTAAAGTATTTGATAATAAGTTTCATGAGTGGAACATACTAGTCCTCCAAGAATTCGAAAGGAAACATCGTGCTAAGTTTACCATGGTACTTGGCCTTGATATAAGGCTCATAATGCTGCTTACTAATATTTTTCCTTTTGTTCCACTTTTCCCCTACATCTAGAATTCTTGTTGCCTCTACAATGATAGTTGGCTAAAGAGTGAAGTTGACCCCAGCAAGATGCACCATATTGCTAACCATGTTTATCATAAACTGCCTTGCTAACTCATGGTGATATTTGACCCTCTCAACCATTTCACAAAACTCAAAAAAGGACTGATATCTGAAACATGTGGTGGCTAGTGGGCAAGCAAGGAGTTCACTCATGCTGATAGGTTCCTCCCTAATGATTTTTCCACCTTTGTGAGGCTTCCTGGACTGCACAGTTCTTTCCCTTGAGCTATCACTAAGTGTGTCCTCTTCAAATTCTGATTCACTGCTTCTTTCTATGCTTGTCTTAATGATGTAATGTGATGTTGATATGGTGAACAATGATAATGGGTGGGGACAATGAAGATGAGTATGAAAAGATTTTGAAAATGGAACAATAGTAATGAAGTGGAGTAGGGGAATGAAGGGAAAGATTTTGCAAACTAGGGTTTTGACTTAGGGACCTAGGGTTCAATAAAGGGAATTAGTTTCCTAGGGGAATACGGAAAGAGAAAATGGAATCAATGGGTGGTTTTAGTGCAATGAAGTTTAGGAAAAGGGAAAAGTTTGGCAATGAGGTGAAATTTTTGCAGTGAGGTGAAAAGGTATGAAGGCAAGCTAGGGTTTTGATTTTAGGAAGAAAAACTCATGAACAAAACATGAAGAGGAATTATTTTAGCTCAAGATAGATGAACACTTACTTGTAGGAGATAAGTCTAGCATTTGAGAGAATTTGGGATGAAGTTGAGTCAGTTTGGAACTTCCCTAGCCAATACACATCGCACTACTCCCAATGTGCAGTGCTTGCTTGATCCACAGCGCCTGTGTAATTTAACACAGAGAAAAGTTTTTTGATGCGCAGCGCCGGTCTCATGCATAGTGCCGACCCTTTGATGCACAACACAAGGCAAAATTGCTGCAAAATATAGGTTTTCTTCCTCTTTTGTCCAATTTCCCTTCAAAACATGATTTTGGCTCTCCGCTTGAGGTTTTGTACAATGAAATGAGTAGCTAGCATGAATTTGCTTTATATATGATGCATTTTAATTTTTCTTCATTGCAAACCTAATTTTATAAAGTCTTAGCCACTTTTTCTCAAAAACTTTGTTTTCATTTGAAGTTTGACTTTTTCTTGGCACTTTGATGGACTGATGTGTTGGTTCTTTTTCTTTTGCAGTGGAAGGAGTTGGTAAGGTAACTAGGAGTAGCTACTGAGCTTATTACATATAGAAACACTTAAATTACATGAAATGTTTACAAAAAATGGAAAAACTCTGTTTTCACCTCAAAATAGAGTTTTGAGGTAAAAAGATTGAGCATATCAAAAGTAAATTTATGATTTTATGACCTTTTTATCCTCCTCATGTTCATGCTCACCTTTTTATTCAATTTTGGATGACATGATGACAAACCCTAAGACCTAGTGAAAGTAAACCCTAAAGCTAAATGAAATGAACTGAAATGAATACAAATGACTGAAAAGAGGTTTTGAGCAAGCCAGCAGGTATATGATGAGGGAAACTCAAATGAAACCACTACC
Organism: Pinus taeda; assembly: GCA_000404065.3. Lineage (NCBI taxonomy): Eukaryota > Viridiplantae > Streptophyta > Pinopsida > Pinales > Pinaceae > Pinus > Pinus taeda. The sequence goes on from APFE031044834.1 coordinate 131,130, forward strand.
ATCAGTTAATCCATGACCTAATGGAATGTAGTTGATTGAATGAGACACCTAATATGCGTGAAAAAGAGCAATTTGATCACTGATGGAAGTGTGAAGGCACTGACACTAACATTGGCTCTAATGGGGATGGTAGCTCCTGGGAGGTGCCAGGAACCACAGGTCTCTGGAAAAGCGGATAAGTACCTTCATCCATTGGGCAATATAGAGTCAATAACTTCATAACACCAAAACCAACACCTTGACTCAAGACTCATAGCTAAACAGACTCAACTAAGTCTAACTCAACAACTAACACTAAATAATCAAAACTGAAGCCAGACATTCAGCTTTATAGCCTTCACTTCGGGCCCCAAGCAAAATGTATGGTGACAGTGCAAACTTTGCAATGAAAGGAATAAAATGGTATGTACAATGACAAAATGTGATAGCAAAAAAATCCTTAGAGATAGTACTGTTTCAGAAGCTGACCATTTACTGGTCCTCCTGGACAATCTTCCCTATTCATTTCTTTGAGTAGAAAATCATTTTGACCTCTATATGCAGCAATTTTGTATGGTCCCTTCCATAGGTTCTCAAACTTGTCGTGCTTGCCTTTATCCTCATTTCTAGCATCCCACCATAACACTATGTCTTCAATCTGAAATTTGTCCAGCTTTTCCTTTCGATCATAAATCTTTTTAATTCTCTCCTACAGCCTAAATGTATTCTGAAAAACTTCCTCTCTCATCTGTTGTAAGTGAATCATTTGACTTATTCTCCACTGAAAATGATCTTCCTCACTGCCAGCTTCCCGCATAAGTTTAACAACCAGGACTGCAAGAGATGTCGAGAATACAATGTCAATACCGTATACAATCTCAAACGGGGACATTCCTATTGACTTCTTTTGGCTTACTCTATCAGCCCATAGTGCATTAACCAATCTTTTATGCCAGCTCTTCTTATTGGTTTCGAGTAACTTTTTAATGATGTTAACCATTGACTTGTTTGAGGATTCAGCCAATCTGTTACCTTGCAGATAATATGTAGTAGAATATCCTAAGGTAATTTTGTATTTGCTGCAAAAGTCAATCATATTTTTGGACTTGAAAGTGGTTGAATTATTTGTAATAAGTTTGTTAGGGCAGCCAAAGCATGAAAAAATATTTGTTTCAAGAAACTGAATTATTATCGATTTTGTGGCTTGCCAGGTGGGGATTTCCTCAATCCATTTTGTGAAATAATCTGTCACTGTCAAGATCCACTTGTGTTGAGTTGAAGATGTGGGAAGAATCTCTCGAATAAAATCTAGGCCCCATTGTTAAAACGATGCATTAACTTCGACTTGCTTGAGAGGTAGAGGCTGCAACTTTCCTCTTCCCTGAAAAATCTGGCATTCATGATAGCTTGTGATAGTTTTATAAACATCAGCAAACAAGGTAGGCCAGCAGTACCCTTCTCTCAAAATTTTGTTAGCCATTATCTTCCAAAATAAGTGACCTCCACAATCTCCCTTATGGAAATCACTCATGACCTGTTGGGCTTCATCTTTGGTTAAGCAACTCAACTAAATGCCTTCGAGATCCTTCCAATAAAGTCCATTGTTTAGAATAAAAAATCTAGTAGCCTTAAGTTTTAGAGTTCTGCCCTTATTTTTAGCCATCCTCGGTGGTGGTGAAAGGTGTTGAAGCACGTACAAAATATCTGAATACCAAGGAGATTGGAGAAAAATTTCAGATACCTAAATCAGTGAACTATCTTCTTCTTCTTCAGACATGGTTGCAATCAGATTTATATCCAATGAATGTAGATTGGATTCCGCCATTAACTTTGCTAGACCCTGCCCCTTGATTAGCTTTGTTTTCTTTATCTGCAAGTCATATTCTAGTAATTCTACGATCCATTTTGCCCGCCTTCCTTTTGGATCTGTTTGTACCAAAACATCTTTGACTATTGTGTTAGGGATGTAAGCAAGGATATCAGAGTGCAGAATATATACCCGAAAATATTTCAAAGCTTTAACTAAGGCAAGAGCTTTCTTCTCAATGATGTTATATTTCAAGGTTGCATATCTTATTGTCCTACTTAAAAAGGCAATTGGTTTTTCTAGTTGATCTCTTTTCTGCATTAGAACTATTGCCAGAGTATGTGTAGAAGTGAAATAAAATAATATGAAATCCTGTGAATAATCCGAACTGATCAAAATTGGGGTTGAAGAAAGAGCCAAATTTACCAGATTAAAATACTTCATAGCTTCCTCAGTCCACTTAACCACACTATCCTTCTTCAACATATTAGTAATTTCCCTCCAGTGTTCAGCTAGATTAGGCACAAAACGACGTAAGAAGTTCATCTTACCATTAAATGCTTGGATCTCTTTCTTATTACATGGAAAATCTATCTTTTGTATAGCTTCCACCCTAGCAGGATCGATGCGGATTCCTTCCTTTAATATTACGTGACCGCAAAGCTTCCCTTCATCCATTGCAAACAAGTTTTTTTTTGGATTGAGTGATATTCCATATTTTCTGCAATGTTGAAAAACAATTTTCAGATGGTAAAGATGCTCTTCATCTAAATTTGAAAAGAAAGTCAAATAATCAAGATACACTACTAAAAGCACATCTTTTTCATTTCTGAAGGCAATGTCCATGGCAAGCTGAAATGTTGCTCCAACATTCTTTAAACCAAAGAACATCTTGGCATCATGGAATGTCCCCCAAGGAGTGGTGAATGTTGTCTTGTCCCTGTCATCTTCATGAATCAAAATTTGATTGTAGCCAGAATATCCATCGGGCAGTGACATACGAGATGCTCCAACTACTCTATGGAGAATGTGGTCCATTTTCGGCAGTGGGTAGTTATCTTTCAATGAAAATTTATTCAAATTTTTGAAATCTATACAAAATCTGATCTCACGTATCCTTTTCCTCGCAGGAACTAGATTGGAGATCTAATTTGAAAATCTGATCGGAACGATTATACCAGCCTTGTACAATCAGTTTACCTCTTTTTCTATTGATGGCAACAACTTCAGATTTATCCTTCTTAACTTTTGGTGAAATGACTTCTGATTTGGCTTAAAAGGAATTATATGTTGAATTATACTTTTGTCGTACTCCTTTAAATCTGTATAGTCCCAAGAAAATAAATTAGAAAATGAAGACAATAAACTAATGTATTTAGCTTTTACCATAGGAAGTAATGCCTTTGATAACTTCACCATGTTTGTATTCTCTGTTGTTCCAATATTTACATCTTCAACACCCTTTTCGGTTGGCACTAAGCTTGGCTTTTGGGCTACATCATCTTGATCAAATAATTCCTCTAGAGGTATAAGGCCTTTAGGGATGACATTATCTTTCAATTGTAAGACTTCAATCTAATTTACCTCTATTTTTGGTTCACCATCATCTTGCTCACCATCTATATAAGTGTCTTCATACTTGCCTTCATTTTGTAGAAAATCATCAATTTCTTTGTCATCCTGAAACACCTGCCAATATCTTAGATTATCAAGGATAGTTGGATGATGCTTCACATCAATTTGAAACTTATTGTTTGAATTCATTGGGATCTATAAATTACATGCAGTTGTAGCAACAGAATCTATGATGACATTTTATGTACGAGGGACACATGTCAAGGTGTAATCTAGAAACAACCTCAATATAAATAAAACTACATTATGGTAAGCCCTCATTCGTGGATTTTTGGCTTGGTGTTCACCCTTGACTTGTTTGATTACTAATTCTGAGTCGCCATAAACTAAAATTCTTTTTGCATTCAACTTCTTGACTATCTTTAACCCTGCAATCAGTGCCTCATACTCGGCTTTGTTGTTAGAACAATGAAAACCCAATTTATATGAACAAATTCTTACATTACTTGGGACTTTATTTTGTAGGAAAATAGGGCTGCATATCCAAATCCCAATTCTGGAACCATCCTTACCTACTACTCCATCGAAATCCATACTCCATAAATTGGCTTCTTCCTCCAAGTGCTAGAATTCTATTTTATCTTCTACCTTTGGTTGTCATCCATCAATTTTTGGCTATTGGTGGAATGTAGACTATTCAGTTGCACTTGCAAGCCTTTGTCTCTCTTGATCAAGTACTGCCCTGAAATTTTATGTTATCTTTGGAACATCTTCCACTTCAAGTAACTGGCTATTTACATCATTGAAACCACTATCTGAATAAAGAAAAAAAGATTCTAAATATGTATGTACATAGTTAATTGGATGATTCAAAGGTTTCTCCTTGCTTGTGATAATATACTTCATCTTCTTCTCTCTATATAATTTTCTTAGCTGACCAAACACGGGAATAGTGGCATAGGAGAAATCTAATTGCAATTTCCCTTTCAGTTTTGCACCCCATGACCTAGATAAAAGCATGCCAAATCTAGGGGGAATGTCGGCCACAACTACATCCATGAGAACATTCTTTGCTCGAATCTGATCTAAAGTGACAAACAAATCCTTAATGAGACCAATACATATTACCCTACCAGAATCAGAAGAATAAATATCATGATATTTACGAGTGATGTCGAGACCTAGTTTTTCCATAATTGCCTTTGCCATCAGATTGTGGGATGCTCTTGAATCAAACATGGCATTGTGCAAGACATACTCATGCGATCTAAGGCTAATGTAAAATGGAGCTACTTCACTATCCTCAGATTGGCCTTCTAATGCAAGACCAAAAATAAGCTCGGGTTGGTCAGCTTCCACATTAACCATATCAGAGAAAGGATCTACATTCAAAATATTTGACACTTGACTCTTATAACTGCTATTCTTGATTAATTTTGTCCAAGGTATTGACACTTTTAAGTTAGCAATCTCATTCTCTAAGCTAAAGGCTGTAATTTTATATACCTCTTTGATTGGAGAATCCTTCTTTTCAGACTTTTCCTTTACTGTAATTGGTTGATTTGTCTTCTCATTTGTAGATTGTACTTTGCTAGAAGTAGGATATGTTGGCTACTTTTCTTTTTTCTAAACATTTGAAGATTATTCTTAGGCTATGCTGCTTCCTTTCACTTTTCGACCGGATTGATTGGTAGATCCCTTCTCCTGAGTGAATACTGTCTTTTGTGTGCTGTCAGTGCATTCATATATCCCCTCTGATATTCATTTGATTATTCTTCTAGGATTGTTTCATTATCTATTATAAAATCCTCATCTTTCTGTACAATCGAGCTTTTTGAATATTCCTCATCCTCCATGATATAGATAGGCGAACCATCTGTTGTAAAAGAAGTGATTTTCTTTTCCTATTGGAACTTCATCATCCTTTGACTTCGAGCCATGCACATAATTCTACTATAGAGGTGTTTTTTCTTGTTGTTGTGTTGATTGATCTTGTGCTCTTTGTTCCTGATGTTTGATCCTGAACTGTGGTTGCTGTTGACCATGGAAATTTGAATTTCTGATTGGTGTCTCGGGCTTATCTGCAATTGTCAATCTATCAAACATTTTCTCAATTTTATGAAGCAAATGATTAGCTCTTACATCTTAGGAAGAAGCCTCTTGCCTTATGGTCACTTTACTCTTAGTCTTTGTCCTAGCTCTCTGAGCTAGCAGATTTGCCTCCACAATCACTGCAATTTTCTGCATATCCTCCAATGTAGTAGGATCTCGTTCTCTCAATTGGTATGCCATGTGGGGATTGAAACCATCAGGGAATTTTATCAAAGCCAACCCCATTGGTGACTTGATATCAACTAGAATAACATTATAGATAGTATTGAATCTCACACAGTAATCCTAAACACATTCCCCAGCATTCCTCGTTATATTTTCATACTCAAAAAGAATTTGGAGTGGATTTTTCTTTACCTCCCAATGATCCAGGAATTGTCTGTGAAGAACTGACAATGTATTGATAGTCCCTGTAGGTAGTGCTCTAAACCACTTTCAAACCTCGCCTCCAAAACTTTGCACAAATAATCACATGGTCACATTCTCTTCATCTATCTCATGAATATCAAAGAAGTTGTTCATCCTGTCAACATGTTGCTGCATTGTGATACCTTGAGTAGCATCAAACAATGGTATCTTACTTTGGTAATCAGCAAGCATAGCATCCAAGTTCTGTGGCAAAACAAGAGCTGCATATCTGGCAGCCACGACTTGAGGTAGATTGCAAACTGGCCTTGGAGAAATAGGAGGATTTATAACAACAACAACAGTCAATTTGATGGGTGTTTGAGGGGTTGAAGGAGGAGAAGAGGTGATAGATCTCTGATCAGATATGATAGGTTGAATAGGAAGGGTGGGGATTGTTAACACTCAGGTTGTCCCTAAGCTCCTGAAAGGGATACGGCCGAGGTAACCACAAACCAATCTTTGGATTATAGGTTCGAGCCCACCTGCAATCAAAGAGGGCTCTCTCTTAATAATTTAGCTTTGTTGATGATGATTTTAGGCTAGTTGTTGGGTTCAAGGGGTTTTGTTTGTGTTTGGGTGGAAGGAGGATGCTTTCAAGTAGAGAGGCAATGCATAGTGTGATAAGTTTCAAACCATTGGGCATGGAGTCATGAAGTAAGAATGCTGGTGCATTTTCTTGGTCACAAGAGGAAGGAGGAGCAAGGTAACTATTCATGAAACAATACTCAAGCTAAATGGAGATGGATTGAAGGCTAAGAAATGAGAGGCAACAAAGAATCTCTCAATCAGGTTAGCAGAGGGAAGATGAACGAGCCCTATTTAGGAGCAGCTAAGAATTCCTAAATAACAGTCATTCGTATGTGAATTAGAGCAAATATGAGCCATAAGGAATCCATATTTATGCCTAAATCAAGAGGAAAACATTAAGAAGCCACAAAAGCTGAGCATAGAGTGTAGCTAAGCAAATTCTAAACCAATCTTTCATTCTGTGACTTGAGCATATGTGGAATTGAAATAATAGAGGTAAGAAACACTTATTAAATCATATAGCAGCACAAGAATTTCATCATTCACTCTTCAGAACCATTAACAACACATCAAACAATCCATCCTCCAAGCTTTCAACAATCTTTGATTAAGTAAAACATATCAGATACAGAGCGAGTCTCTCTTGGAGTGCATTAACCAACTAACCAGCCAGCCAACCCTTATTACATTTTTCAGGGCTGTATTTATAGAGAAAATATCTAAGAAATATCTACAAAATAGATCTCAGGGAAGATCTGTGGCAATAACTGTGATTTAGCTACTTTCTACTGAACATAAATGCAACAAAATATCTAACAGCTGCGCTAGGGCAGCAGGCATCAAAACTAAGTTAATATGGTCCTTTGAGCAATGTGCTGGCAAGTTCTATAATAATTGTGCCTTGGGACTTACAACACTGCCCTCATATGGCTTTTACTGCCTTAAAATGTCTTGGTGAGCCTTAAATGGCTCTTTAACTGCTCCTTAACTTTGAGCAATCTCTTTTAATGCCATCTCCTTTTGAAGACTTCCGCTAACACTAATGACTGATACACTTTGCCGCAACACTGATACTCTTTGACATGAAATTCGACTTCATCTCCTCTGATACTATTTAACTGGTCAATTCGCTCCTTTTTGCTTCTTTCGGGCAAAAACAACTGCTGCAAACCTGTTCTGGACTAAGGCTTTCCATTTTGGCCTATTTTTCTTAGCGCTAATCACGCATCGAAAATTGCCCCTGATTTTCATTCTGGGCTTCCTAAGCAGCGATTTCGCACTTTGCGCCCTTTTTCGGCGGGTGACATCAGCATGACAGCAGCGGTGGAATCAGTACGGTAGATGATGTCAGCAGGGTGACGTGGCAGCGTGACGTGGCAATGACACGGTGGCAAGGCACAGGCATGAAAGGGGTGAGGTGGCGGTAATGTGGCAGAGCATCGACGGAGCAGAGATGACGTCAGGGGGAGACATGCCGCTGACATCACACAGGGCAGGGCGGTTTTTGGTTTGTATCGCACCGTTTTTGCACAGAAGCGGTTTGGGAGGAGGGGGCTCCGCCACAGTCGAGAAGGTGACGCATGGCGGAAGTACGACGAGAAAACGGCCCATCTCCCTGACGCTAACCATCGATAGGTTCGGAGGGGAAAAGACTCGTCCACCTTAGATCTAGGGCACGGGCCATTGGACGGCTGGCGGGATAGGCAAGGCGGCGGAAGAATAAGGGACGGGGCCTGTGCGCCTTTTATCATTTATTTAATTCGGCGGGGGGGAAAACTTTAGAAATTTGGGTTTTTATGAAGGAAAAAGGGAAAATATGAGATCGCAGGGAGGTATTTACGCCATGGAAGGAGGCCAAAGGCACTGTAAGGGGGTTTTGTGCATCGGGAGGAGTCTGAAATGCATGAGAAGATGGTTTGAGGGGGGAAATGAGGGTTATTACTGAGTTTCAGATAAACTTAGCAATTCCCAAGTGTACTTATGGTTATTTTTCAGCCAAGGGGAGGGGATAAGTATATAGGGGAGTTATTAACATAGTTTTAGTAGGGGAAGGGGAGATAGATAGGGAGTTACATAATAAAGTTAGCAGTTAATATGAATTATGACAAGAAAGTTCTAAGTGTATAACTCTTAGGCTATCCAGGAGAAGTAAGAGATGTAGAGGAAGTATGGACTTTCCTTGAACTAGCAAACCTAGCTTTTCAAATTTTTCTTTTTACTGTCCCCCTATCTACATCTACACTTATTTCATCCAGGGGCTCAGATTAGGCTGTTGAGCACCCTTGCTTCTCTACCTATCTAAGAATCTGCCAATATTAAGCTGTTTGGATAGATAATGATTTTCTATATTCTACAACAGGAAATTGAAACCTAGGGAGATCAAGATTAAGTTGTTTGGACCTCCCTTTAACTGAAAAATTATTCAAAAATGGAATAACTCATCAAAATTAGAATACAGCAGTGGCATTTAGGCTAGCACACTGTCATGGCATCCTTCTTTTGCCTCTTTTAGCAAATATGGAGCATTGCAGTATGCATAGTACAACATATTTGGCATGTAAAAATGTCGATCATGAAAGATGAATAACCTGCTGCAGCAGGAGGCTAATAGTGGCTCCACTTGGGGATGGCTTTTCCTTGTGAAAAGCTAAGAACAACAGGTCAGACTGCCTTGATCTTCTATTGTTGCTGTAGATTGAAACTTCTTAGTGCTGACTGTTAGATAATTGAAACTTTGGAATGAGAACAACACTTTCCCTCAACTAAATTGCTTGTGAACTGTGAAGCACTGCCTGCTTTCTTCTGCGTGCTCTATCATTCGGACTGTTACACAAAAATTAAACAAAGTGCTGATATATAAAAACATTTATGTACAGATACAATACCGTTGGGTTATTCTCAACAAAAGGGGTCATGATAATGCTTTAACATTCGGCTATTTACAGGGCCCTCTTTAGCTGTGCTGCCATCTACAAATTTGAGGAAATATGTGTTATTGCCTTGTACAGTGCTGATAATGAATGGACCTTTCCAAAGAAAATCAAATTTTGCATGTTTGCCCTTGTCTTCTCTTCGTGAGTCCCACCTTAGAACTTTTCTGCCAGCACAGAAATCCTCAGCCTTAGCTTTCTTATCAAACATCTTTTTGAGTTTCTCTTACAAAATTTGAGCTCTGTCATACACTTGCTCTTTGGTTTGCTGAAGATGAATGGGCTGATTAATTCTTCTTTGAATGTCATTTGGTTCATCCTGAATCTCCTGTAACAGTTTGATAGTAGGAATGCCCAAAGATGAAGGAAACCCGACTTCCATGCCATATACTAGCTCATAGGGGCTCATCCCAATGGATCTCTTGGTTGAAAGTATGTTTTCCCATAGGGCATTTGTGAGCTTCCTATGCCAGTTCTTTTTGTTTTCTTCTAGCACCTTCTTTATGATGTTGATGAGGCTTTTTTTGGATGATTTGGCCAAGCCATTACTTTGAGGGTAGTAGGTTGTAGAGTGGCCTAAGGTGATGTGAAATTTGTGGCAGAAGTTGATCATCTTTTTGGATTTGAAGGCAGCAGCATTGTGAGTGATGATTTTCTCAGGGCAGCCAAATCTGGGAAGGATATTGCCCTCAAGGAATTGGATAATAGTGGAGTCATTGGCTTGCCTACATGGGATGGCTTCAATCCACTTGGTGAAATAGTCGGTGGCTATTAAAATCCACTTGTGCTGACCTGAAGAAGAGGGATGGATTTCACCAATGAAGTCAAGACCCCATTGTTGAAAAGGATTTTTGGTTGAGATGGGCTTAAGGGGCAAAGACAACAATTTTCTTTTTCCTTCAAAGATTTGGCATTTGTGACATGAAATAGCAAATTTCTTGACATCTGCAAATAGAGAGGGCCAATAATAACCAGCGCTTAAGATCTTGTCAGCAGTGGAATTCCAATATAAATGTCCTCCACAGTCCCCTGCATGGAATTCTTTCATGATGTTGTTATTTTCATTTATAGTCAAGCAATTAAGCAATATGCCTTCATGATGTTTCCAAAATAATGCACCATCTATGACACAAAACTTTAGAGCTTTCATGTTCAAGAATCTTTTCTTGGTTCTGGACAATCCTGGGGGAGCACACAGGTTTAACAATACAAAGCAAATATCAGCATACCATGGGGATTGTAAAAAGGTTTCACTGATCTGTGGAGTCGCCAGCTCCTGTTCATTGTCTAGTTGGTTAATGTCTAACGCTTCAAAATTTGTTTCGGACATTAGCTTGGCTAAACCTGGTCCCTTTATCAGCTTGGTGGGTTTTATCTCAATGTCATATTCAAGAATGTTGGCAATCCACTTGCCTCTTTTTCCTTCTAGTCCCTCTTGAGTTACTATGTCTTTTACAACAAAGTTTGGGACATAGGCAATCACATGTGAATATAAAATATAAACTCTGAAGTCTTTAATGGCCTTAAGAAGGGCATAGGCCTGCTTCTCCATGATTTGGTATTTTAAGGGTGCATCCCTTAAGGCTCCGCTGAAAAATGCAATTGGCTTTTCATTTCCTTGATCATCCTTTTGCAAAAGGATGGTTGTTATAGTGTGCTTAGATGCAAAAGAAAAAATGATAAAATCTTTGTCAAATTGTGGACTTGTGAGGACAGGCGTTTGAGTCAAGGCAGCTTTGATACTCTCAAAAGCTTGCTTGGTTTCAAGAGACCATTTTACCTGGCATCCTTTTTTAACATGTTTCTTAACAGTCTTATTAGTTCGGCTAAATTTGGGATAAATCTCCTTAGGAAATTGATCTTTCCAAGGAATGCTTGCAACTCTTTTATGTTTATTGGGTAGGGAATTTGGAGGATGGCTTGGATCCTTTCCGGATCAATTCTGATACCGTCTTTTGAAATGATGTGGCCTAGCAACTTACCTTCCTCAAGGCCAAACAAGGACTTCTTGGGGTTCAAGGAAATGCCATATTTCCTACATGTCATGAAGATTTGCCTTAAGTCTTTGAGGTGTTCTTGATCAGATTTGGAGAAAGGGGTTAAGTCATCAAGATAGACAACCAAGAAATCATGGATTTCCTTGGCAAATGCAATGTCCATAGCCCTTTGAAAGGTGGCACCAGCGTTCTTTAGCCCGAAATGCATTTAACATACTTAAATGTTCCCCACGATGTGGTAAAGGCTGTCTTGTCTTGGTCATCTGGGTGAACAAGTATTTGATTGAAACCTGAAAATCCATCTAGTAAAGAAATTCTAGATGACCCCACTACTCTTTGTAGGATGTGGTCCATTTTTGGCAAGGGATAGTGGTCTTTTAGAGAGAATTGGTTTAAGTTTCTTAGGTCTACACATAGTCTGATCTCACTGGATTTTTTCCTTGTGGGAACCAGATTGGATACCCATTCAGAAAATCTGATGGGTGTTATGATACCTGCTTCAAACATTTTCTTTACTTCCTTTTCAATGAGGGGAAGAAACATAGGGTTAATTCTTCTAATTTTATGCTTGAATGGTTTTTTATTTGGTTTTAAGGGAATGGTATGTTGAATCAATGAGGTGTCAGAGGACTTTAAATCCTCATAGCTCCATGCAAATACATCTTGAAATGAGGTGTCAGAGGACTTTAAATCCTCATAGCTCCATGCAAATACATCTTGAAACTCTTTGAATAGATCGACATACTTTGGTTTTTTATCAGGAGGCAAATTTTTGGACAATTTAATCATTTTGGGCTTCTCTGCTGCCCCTATGTTGTGTTATTCTATAACAGCATTTAAAGGCTCCATTTTTGGCTTTTTGGGAACACCATTATCATCAAACATGTCTTCTAATGGAGTGAGGCCAGCCAGCAAAAAGTTATCCTTTAGATCAATGAACTCAGCCTCTGCTTTGGTTGTTTCCTCTAAATGCATTTGTTTCAGCTCTTCTATGTTTGCATTGTCAAAATAGTTGGGTTAAGGATTTCTTTTCCTGTTGCAGCTGTTACAGGCTGCTGATTTTCATTTGTTTGTTGTTGGAAATGGTTCATGGCATCCATGTCAATGTTTAAATTTGAAAACTCACGCTCAAGAGTGAGGAAATTGTTAATCTGGGCATCATTTTCAAACACTTGCCAATCTTTAATATTGTTAAGGACAGTGGGTCTATGTTTTATCTCAATAGTGAAATGGTTATTTGGCTCAAAGGGGAGCTTGCATGTACTAGCAAAAGTGGCTAGGCTGTGTGCATGAATATTATGATTTCTTGAAATCTTGGCATGCTCGGATTCAGTGAAGGTATTAAGTATATCGGTGGCAGCATTCCTATAGGCCCTCATTCTATTGTCATTAGTAACAAAGTTACCTTTCATTTGTTGTATGATTAAATCAGAGTCACCTAGAATGGACACTTTTGTAGCTCCTAGAACTTTGAGCAATTTTAGGCCTAAGAGGAGAGCCTCATACTCTACCATGTTGTTGGTACATATGAAATTTAGTCTGTAGGCATGGCCTTCTGCATGATTATCATGTGTATTGTGAATCCATATCCCTGCCCCTGCTCCAAACTTGTTAACAAAACCATCAAACTCTAAATACCATGTGATTTCTTGCTTGTGGTTTGTATTAAGAGTTTCAACCATTTTAGGATTGGGCAAATTTGAATTTTCAATCTGGGGAGATTTTTCTTGTATGCTGGTTGTATTGGTTGTTTTGACAATTTCATGGGTTTGAGTAACTAATTCCTCGTTTATGCATGTTTCTAGCTCTAAAGCTAAAGGCTTCTCATTAGTTGGAGGATTGGTGTCATCATTAAAAAGAATAAATGAATCCATATCATAATGGATTGAGTAAATTGGAAAATTTTGAGGCTTTTCCTCACTACTTACCACATACTTCATCAGTGTTTCCCTATACAGTCTCTTTGGTTGCCCAAAGACAGATATAGTGGCATAAGAGAGGTCAAGTTGGAGGGATCCTTGGATTTTTGCTCCCCATGATGTTTATAGGAGCATGCCATATTTTTTTGGAATGTCAGCAACTACTACGTCCATTACGATTGTCTTGTTGGGGGATTGGACTAAAGACACACAAAGGTCCTTGATTAAGCCTAAACACTTGACCTGACTTGAGTCGAAGGAGAACAAATCTTTGTAGGGTCTTGTTATATCAAGGTTTAGCTTTTCCATTACAGCTTTGGGCATGAGGTTATGTGACGCACCTAAGTCAAACATAGCATTATGCAAGATTTTGTCATGTATGTGCAAACTAACATAAAAGGGTAGAACATATCCATATGTTGATTTTCCATTAACTTCTGGACCAAACAGTAGCTCAGGGGTATCATCTAAAACATTTACATCATCCTTGACCTTTGGCATTTGAAGTGACCTTTGAATTTGTTGCCTATAAACATCATGCTCGACAAGTTCTGATAGGGAGATGGATATCTTAAGTTTTCCAATCTCTGCTTCTAAATTAAATGGTTTTTCCAATGGAATCTTTGCTTTAGCAGTAGCAGATTTTTCCTTTTCAAATGTATTTTCTACGTTTTCCTCTTGTTTGTCAGCGTTATGGTGAATGACACTTTGCGGTATTTTTGTTTTGGGAAGGCTCTTAGGAGTGTTGTTCAAATCTTCTTTTGAGGAAGAAGGACGCAGAGCCTAATCAATAGAAGGTTGCATGTCTGTTATGTCCTCTATAGTTACTTGGTGTGGGTTTAGGACAGTTATATCAGCTGGTTCTATTATGATAACCTTGCCTTTAATCTTGTTCGGTTGTTTTCTCTTTTGTTTTGCTAGGTGCAGGGATATCAATGGTTCTTGTTCTCAGCTTATATTGTTTGTGGACCTCATACATAGCAGAATCATAGCCTTGTTTAAAATCAAAAGACTCTCCAAACTTAGTATGAAATTGGTTTACATCATGCTAGTCTTGGTCTTCTTGAGTCAGAAAAATTTGTTGCTCATTTTTCAAATCTATCAAGTTCATGTGAGTCTCTTCTATGGGCTCACTAGATGTGGATGCCTTTGTGTAGTTTTGTTGGAAAGGAGGTCTTATATCACGGTCTGGGCTAGACCTACCAGCGTTTGTGTTCTGATTTTTCTTGAAATTTGGGTTCGTTGTAGTATTTGGTTGTTGTCCTTCCCATAATGATTTCCTCTCAATTCTTTCCACTCTATCTCCCAGCCTGTGCATGCCACTGATAATAGTATCTAGTTTCTGGTCTAAGGCTGAGGGTTCTTCCTTGAAGGTGGTTCTTCTCTTGGTTCTAGCTTTGTTTCTTTTGGCAATTAGGTTTGCCTCCACACTAACAGCAACGTTTTGCATGTCTGCAAGGCTTTGAGGGGCTCTTTCCCTTAACTGATAAGCCATATTGGTATCAAAACCATCAGGGAATTTGTACAAATCAAGATCAGGTGGAGGTCTTAAGTTCTGTGGTATTGCATTATAAACATTGTTAAATCGTGCGCAATAGTCCAAGAAAGTCTCCTGAGGGCCTCTTTTGATGGTGTCATATTCAGATAATATGTGCAAGGGGTCTTTCTTTTTCTCCCATCTGTTGATAAATGACTGGTATATGGCTTCTGGCTCTGTTATGGAATTGGCTAGGAGTGCTCTAAACCAAGTCCTGACTTCACCTATCAAACTTTGGACAAAAATCTTCATTCTCACACCATCATCGTCAATCTCATAGCTCTCAAAGTAATCCTGCATTTTCTTTCTATGTTGAAGGGCTGTGCAGGCACTTGTGTCATCAAAATAAGTTATTTTAGTCTGGTAATCTTGAGGCATAGCCCCGGGATTAGTAGGCATTTGTAAAGGTGCATATCTGTTAGCCATATTAACAGGGATAAGCGGAACAACAGAGATAAGTGGAACAACTGGATCAACTGGGATAATAGGAGTAGTAGTGGTGGTATGTTTAGTGAATGGAAGTGTGGAAACGGTACTTGGAGAAGTAGATGATGAACAAGGGGAAGTAGGGTTTGAACGAAACGAAACTTTAAGAGGGGTTGAAAAACAGCTAGGTTGAACTGTTTCAGGACTAGAAGCAATAAAATCTTCTCTTCGCTCTAGTTTCCTGAGGTTCCTTGGGATTAAATTCAGATTTTCAAAAGCAGCTAGGGGATTTGGGTCTGGGTTTGGCCTTGTATAATGTGAATGCTTTTTGGGAGCCAGCATCTAGCTTGTTTTGTTGAGGAGTTTTCTAAGAATATTGGTTAAACAAAAACTTTTTAAAGGTCAGATTCTTCCTCAACGGAGCTTCAGACTAGATTTGTGAGATTATCTGAGGATGTTCCCCAGTGGAGTCGCCATTATGTTAACACTCAGGTTGTCCCTAAGCTCCTGAAAGGGATACGACTGAGGTAACCACAAACCAATCTTCAGATTATAGGTTCTAGCCCACCTGCAATCAGAGAGGGCTCTCTCTTAATAATTTAGCTTTGTTGATGATGATTTTAGGCTAGTTATTGGGTTCAAGGGGTTTTGTTTGTGTTTGGGTGGAAGGAGGATGCTTTCAAGTAGAGAGGCAATGCATAGTGTGATAAGTTTCAAACCATTTGGCATGGATTCATGGAGTAACACTGGTGGTGAATTTTCTTGGTCACAAGAGGAAGGAGGAGCAAGGTAACTGTTCATGAAACAATACTCAAGCTAAATGGAGATGGATTGAAGGCTAAGAAATGAGAGGCAACAAAGAATCTCTCAAGCAGGTTAGCAGAGGGAAGATGAACGAGCCCTATTTAGGAGCAGTTAAGAATTCCTAAATAACAGTCATTCATATGTGAATTAGAGCAAATATGAGCCATAAGGAATCCATATTTATGCCTAAATCAAGAGGAAAACATTAAGAAGCCACAGAAACTGAGCATAGAGTGAAGCTAAGCAAATTCTAAACTAGTCTTTTGTTCTGTGACTTGAGCATATGTGAAATTGAAATAACAGAGGTAAGAAATACTTATTGAATCATATAGCAGCACAAGAATTTCATCATTCACTCTTCAGAACCATTAACAACACATCAAACAGTCCATCCTCCAACCTTTCAGCAATCTTTGATTAAGTAAAAAATATTAGATACAGAGCGAGTCTCTCTTGGAGTGCATTAACCAACTAACCAGCCAACTAATGCACCTGCACTGAGATCAATATATTATTTTCCAAACATCAGACTTCAGTTTGACCCAAAACGATCTTCTTTAACCTGAAAACCGCCGGCTATCAAAACAGAGCCTCTGTTTTTTTCACATCAAACTGGATTTTTATTAGTATCATATAGATGCGGCTATCACACCCTTTTCCCAACGCAATGAAAAAAATATGACCCCTGTTAGTTTCAAACAAAACAAAGAAAGTTGTATTTCCACCTGCGTAGTGATATTACAATTACCAATTGGAACATATTCATATGTCCATCGTTTCCACTATTACAATACGTTCCATCACGCAACACATCACAGCTTTAATTCACCCACAATAGATCACAACCAAAACAAAGGAAAAAAAACAACACATTTGTTCATCGATTTTCTTGACTACGCAGGTCGTTAATTTACATCCATATATGAATAAACGAACAACAAAAAAAATACAAAAAGACGTTGGTCCAACACCGCCTCTGAACTAATCCCCCCCAATGTGATACGTTGTCCCCCTTTTTAAAGCATTCGAGACACTATAGTTCTCCCAAAATTGCCCAAAACAAATCAATTACATATCAACTACATATTGCCAGTAATGGATCTGCGTTCTTCCTGGAACTATTTTGACAAATTTGGGAACTATGTTTTTATTTTGATTTCTAGGAATTTCTAATTTCTCCCGTGCCTTTACACATTATTGGACCGATTTCTGAATCTTGTCACCGTGTAATTGTGAATGGAAAAATTTGGATAACTTCTGTTGTTCATCGTTGACTATTCCCTCTAATCGATCCACCCTTGAAGCCTCAAGTTGAAATTTCTGCATTATAATTCTGTTAATTGAATGCTCGGATTGCGCCCTTAGCCTCTTGATAAGAGATGACCTGGACAATTCGCACTGGGTATTGACTATTTGAAATTAACTTGAGTTTCTTCGCTCAATAAATATCTGATCAAGATTTATGGAACCAGTTGCTTTGAATTATGTTTTTGTCGCCCAAATCTCTCCCAAATTTGAGGCGCTCGAAATCAAGATTTCCCACGAGAAATCGACATTGATCTGCTCCAAGAGATCTTCAGTTTGCCATTTATTTCCACTAGAATCGCCCTTCTTTAGTTTCTGTTATACCAGTAATTACTCTAACAATAGATAAGGTGATCACCATAAATTTATTACAACATACATATCAAAATATGCCTAACAAATTAAATACTAAATGGAGAGATTTTATCTATTACAACAACTAACTAACTGTGAACTCGACTCTCTATCAACAGCAAATGAAATACGATTTTTTTTCAAGCCACAACATGTGGGCAATTTCCCACATTACTGGCCAGTTCCGATGCTCCTGCATTAGACTCCCGGGGAAGAAAACTGATCTTGTAGTTGTTTGGAGTTGATCCCCATTCTCTGTAGCTCCGCTGACGTCCTCTACTGGTTCCTCTTTCCATTTGGTCAAATACTGATAGTGAGCCTGACTCCTGGTTCGCTTTAGTGCTTTCTTTTTCCTTTTTCCTGCTTTGGGCTTTCGTCTGTTATGGCATCTCTTTGTGGTTCTTCTTCTGGCTTTTAGTATAGGTACCTTTCGGCAATACATAACTAAATCACCTGTTTGGAATTTCTTTTTCTGCCTCCTCATATCTGCTCGCTGCTTGTCTTTGCTACTACATTCCTGCCATCTGCTTTTGACATCTCCCTCAAATATGCTTCTAGGAGTTAGCCAATTCACATCTACTTGGATTTTCTTTGGATCCAATTTCAACTCTTCTTTAGAGACTGCATATTCCTTCAAATCTTCATTCTTCACCCTGATGGTGATTTTATATAAGGCTCGAGAATTTAGAGTCATGCACAATTCAACTTCTTTCTTCGGACTGAGTGCTATTGGCACAACACATGGATTAAGGCTTTCACTGATTAGCCATTTATCCATTGACTCCTTCACTTGTGTTCCAGCTTCGACATTTTCCTGCATTACCCTGTAGGCTACTTTATTCGGCAAACTGACTCCAGGTATTAGATCATTATGGTTACTAATACTCCTGATGGGTAACAACTCATCCACAACAATATCAGCATAATCATTCAAGAAATTCTGAATTTCTTCAGGTAAATATTCTAAATTTGTAGAAGTTAAAATTACCTTGGGTTTGCCAACACCAGCAAGATGCATCTCCTTAACCTTTTCATCTTCCTGCAACAGGGTCTTCTCATTCATCAACGTAACGCTATTTCCAAGTGCTTCTTTATTATCTTTAGCTTTCAACGACAGTAGTGTATGCTTATTCCCATCTTTCTCCAAAGTATAAGTATTTCTTCTGCCATCATGTATGGCATTTTGGTCAAACTGCCAGGGCCTCCCTAGCAATATGTGGCATACACCTATCGGCATTACATCACATAAAATGACATCCTTATAAGTACCAATATGAAATTCAACTTGACATTGTTCAGTTACAAAAATTTGATGGCCTTTCTGAAGCCACGATACTTTATAAGGAGTGGGGTGTACTTTTCTCTCCAACTTCAACTTGTCCACCATCTCTGTAGAAACAAGGTTGTCAGTACTACCGCTATCAATTATCAACTTGCAACACTTACCCTTGGACTTACATACAATTCTGAATAAAGTCTTCCTTTGAACTCGTTCTCTGGCTTCCTTAGCTCCTTCCAGTAATACCCTCTTCAGTAATAGGGACTCTCCGTCTTCTGGTGGTTCCTCTTTAGCTTCAGGTTGAGGAATCTCCTCCTTGGCTTCTGCAACATTCACGTTGCGCTGGTTGCTGATCTCTGATGAGGACAATCCCATTGTACATGTCCCCATTCACCACATGCAAAGCACCGGACATCTCTTCCTCGGCCTCTGGCTCTAGGCACAAACCTTCCACGGCCAAAATCTCCTCTTTGTGGTGCTCTATTGCTCGCACTCCCTGCCTCATTCTGAGACGGTTGAACTTTGGATTCAAGTATCCTTCCTTCGTTTGCTGGATTCTTACCTCTGTTTCTCTGGTTTTGTTTGCGCAAGAGTTTTTCCTCTGCCTTCAAGGCTGCTTGATAGGCATCCTCAACAGTTTTCAAACTTAACAGGCTAATCTCATCTTGGATCTCATACCTTAGCCCATTAATATACCTGGCTACTTTCTCCAAATCATCTTCTACATGCCCTGTTCTGATATTTAACCTGTAAAATTCTTCCGTATATTCTTTAACAAACATTCCCTTCTGGTTCAAATTTTGCATCTGCTTAAAAAGATTCAAATCATAGTCTTTAGGCAAAAACTTGGCTTTGAGTTTGCTTAGCATTTTATACCACTGCTTGATCTTAGATTTCGCCTTTCGTGTTCTTGATGTTTGTAGCTCGTCCCACCAGATGGCTGCATGGCCCTTCAATCTAGTGACTGCAAACTTCACCCTCTTATTCTCCTCAACCTCTTCATAATCGAAATACTGATCTATGGATCTGATCCAATCCATGAGCTCCTCGGCATTTAAACTCCCATCATACATAGGAATTTCTAGCTTGGGCTTGCTTCCAACTTTTGCCAGCATCTTGAGGACTTTGGCAGTTTCATTTTCTTCTCCTGCTTCCATCTCTTCGTCAGATTCTTCTGAAGAACTCTCAGTTTTCACATCTGGTGCTCTTCTCTGGGATGTTTCCATTGTCTCCATTTGTTCACGCAGTCTTCGCACTTCATCTATTAGGACTGCATTTGGTTCTGGTCTTCCTCGACCAATTCCTCGCCTTGGCAGCATCTTAGCTGCAACCACCTGGATCTTTTGGCTCTGATACCAAAAATAATGCACCTGTGCTGAGATCAATATATTATTTTCCAAACATCAGACTTCAGTTTGACACAAAATGATCTTCTTTAACCTGAAAACCGACGGCTATCAAAACAGAGCCTCTATTTTTTTCACATCAAACTAGATTTTTATTAGTATCATATAGATGTAGCCATCACACCCTTTTCCCAACGTAATAAAAAAAATATGACCCCTGTTAGTTTCAAACAAAACAGAGAACGTTGTATTTCCACCTGCGTAGTGATGTTACAATTACCAATTGGAACATATTCATATGTCCATCGTTTCCACTATTACAATACGTTCCATCACGCAACACATCACAGCTTTAATTCACGCACAATAGATCACAACCAAAACAAAGGAAGAAAAACAACACATCTATTCATCGATTTTCTTGACTACGCAGGTCGTTAATTTACATCCATATATGAATAAACAATCAGCAAAAAAATATACAAAAAGACGTTGGTCCAACACCGCCTCTGAAATAATCCCCCCCAACGTGATACGCTGTCCCCGTTTTTAAAGCATTCGAGACACTATAGTTCTCCCAAAATTGCCCAAAACAAATCAATTACATATCAACTACATATTGCCAGTAATGGATATGCATTCTTCCTGGAACTGTTTTTACAAATTTGGGAACTATGTTTTTATTTTGATTGCTAGGAATTTCTAATTTCTCCCGTGCCTTTACACATGATTGGACCGATTTCTGAATCTTGTCACCGTGTAATTGTGAATGGAAAAATTTGGATAACTTCTGTTGTTCATCGTTGACTAGTCCCTCTAATCGATCCACCCTTGAAGCCTCAAGTTGAAATTTCCGCATTATAATTCTATTAATTGAATTCTCAGATTGCGCCCTTAGCCTCTTGATAAGAGATGACCTAGACAATTCGCACTGGGTATTGACTATTTGAAATTAACTTGAGTTTCTTCACTCAATAAAGATCTGATCATGATTTATGGAACCAATTGCTTTGAATTATGTTTTTCTCGCCCAAATCTCTCCCATATTTCAGGCGCTCGAAATCAAGATTGCCCACGATAAATCGGCGTTGATCCGCTCCAAGAGATCTTCAGTTTGCCATTTATTTCCACCAGAATCGCCCTTCTTTAGTTTCTGTTATACCACTAATTACTCTAACAATAGATAAGGTGATCACCATAAATTTATTCCAACAGACATATCAAAATATGCCTAACAAATTAAATACTAAATGGAGAGATTTTATCTATTACAACAACTAACTAACTATGAACTCGACTCACTATCAACAGCAAATGAAATACGATTTTTTTTCAAGCCACAACATGTGGGAAATTTCCCACATTGCTGGCCAGGTCCGATGCTCCTGCATCACCAACCAACCCTTATTACATTGTTTAGGGCTGTATTTATAGAGAAAATATCTAAGAAATATCTACAAAACAGATCTCAGGGAAGATCTATGGCAATAACTGTGATTTAGCTACTTTCTACTGAACATACATGCAATAAAATATCTAACAGCTGTGCTAGGGTAGCAGGCATCAAAACTGAGTTAATATGGTCCTTTGAGCAATGCGTTGGCCAGTTCTGTAATAACTGTGCCTTGGGACTTGCAGCGCTGCCCTCATATGGCTTTTACTGCATTAAACTGTCTTGGTAAGCCTTAAATGGCTCTTTAACTACTTCTTGACTTTGAGCGATCTCTTTTTCCATCTGCTTTTGAAGACTTCTGCTGACACTGATGACTGATACACTTTGCCGCAACACTGATACTCTTTGACATGAAATTCGGCTTTATCTCCTCTGATACTCTTTAACTGGTAAATTCGCTCCTTTTTGCTTCTTTTGGGAAAAAACAACTGCTGCAAACCTGTGCTGGACTGAGGCTTTCCATTTTGGCGTACTTTTTCTTAGCGATGCGCGATTAGCGCTAAGCGCTAATCGCGCATCGAAAACTGCCCCTGATTTTCATTCCGGGCTTCCTAAGCAGTGAGTTCACACTTTGCGCCCTTTTTCAGTGGGTGAAGTCAGCATGACGTCAGTGGTGGGACCCAGTATGGCGGATGACGTCAGTGGGGTGACGTGGCAGTGAAAAGGTGGCAAGGTGCAGGCATGAAAGGGGTGAGGTGGCAGTAATATGGTAGAGCATCGGCAGAGTGGAGATGACGCCAGGGGGAGATGTGGTGCCAACGTCACACAGGGGAGGGCGATTTCTGGTTTGTATCATACCGCTTTTGCGCAGAATCGATTTGGGAGGAGGGGTCACCGCCACAGTCGAGAGGGTGACGCATGGCGGGAGTACGACGGGAAAACCGCCCATCTCCTGGATGCTAACCATCGACAGGTTCGGAGGGGAAAAGACCCGCCCACCGTAGATCTAGGGTGCGGGCCATTGGACGGATGGTAGGACAGGTAAGGTGGCGGAAGGATAAGGGACGGGGCCTGCGCACCTTTTATCATTTATTTAATTCAGCGGGGGGGGGGGG
>APFE031044834.1:154498-187497 GCA_000404065.3 Pinus taeda
CTTTAGAAATGTGGGTTTTTATGAAGGAAAAACGGAAAATATGAGATCGCGGGGAGGTATTTACGCCATGGAAGGATTCCAAAGGCACTGTAAGGGGGTTTTGTGGATCAGGAGGAGTCCGAAATGCATGAGAAGATGGTTTTAGGGGGGAAATGAGGGTTCTTGCTGAGTTTCAGATAAACTTAGCAATTCCCAAGTGTACTTATGGTTATTTTTCAACCAGGGGGAGGGGATAAGTATATAGAGGAGTTATTAACACAATTTTAGTAGGGGAAGGGGAGATAGATAGGGAGTTACATAATAAAGTTAGCAGTTAATATGAATTATGACAAGAAAGAAATAAGTGTATAACTCTTAGGCTATCCAGGAGAAGTAAGAGATGTAGAGGAAATATGGACTTTCCTTGAGTAAAGCAGATCTTACCAAAGCAACTGATATGAAGAATGATGAAACTAAGAGATATCAAGCAGATCTTGACCTCTTTAGGGGAAGTTAGTCAGTGATTTGGTGAAGAGGGAGAAGGGGGGAGTTAGCCATGCCTCGCTTGATCTGATCAAAATTAAAAAGTGCGTCCAACTTGTGATCTGGATAAATATAACACTTGAAAACATGAAATGGATCACATAGCTTGATTTCTGCAACCACAAAACTACTTACCCAGCCTACTTACCTAGCATTTTTTCTTCTTTTGGTTTGGATGCACTTGAACTAGCAAACCCAGCTTTTCAACTTTTTCTTTTTACTGTCCTCCTATCTACATCTACACTTATTTCATCAAAGGGCTCAGATTACGCTGTTGAGCACCCTTGCTTCTCTACCTATCTAAGAATCTGCCAAGATTAAGCTATTTGGACAGATAATGATTCTCTATATTCTACAACAGGAAATTGAAACCTAGGGAGACCAAGATTAAGCTGTTTGGACCTCCCTTTAACCGAAAAATTCTTCAAAAATGGAATAAATCATCAAATTTGGAATACACCAGTGGCATTTAGGCTAGCACACTCTCATGGCATCCTTCTTTGGCCTCTTTTAGCAAATATGGAGCATTGCAGTATGCATAGTACGACATATTTGGCATGTAAAAATGTCAATCATGAAATATGAATAACCTTCTGCAGCAGGAGGCTAACAGGGATAAACTAAGGTTGAGAATGAACTTCATAACTAGACAAAACAACAGATGAACCAAGAGTAGCAGATGTTAATTCTAGGAGCTCAGGAATATTGGTAGCCACAATAGATGATTAAAGAGAATTCAAAATATAGTCATTAATTGATCTATTCGCTATTTCAATTTCAAGGTCTGCAAAAAATTATGGATTTAAAATGGTATCACCAATTGCACTTTCAGATTTGGTTTCAAACAAAGATAGATCAAAGTGTTCATCAAAAGGGAGATATTCAAGATATTGAAATTTGACTAGGCATGAATGAGATCTCAAAACTAGTCTTGGACTCAATGAACTTTCTTGCCTGAGTATTCTTGGAATGAGATTAGGATTTTCAAACATCGGAGGAGGATCAGGATCAGGATTGGCCCTAGTGCATCTTCTTGAATTTAGTTTGTTTGATATTTTCCCAAAATTAAGATGGACATTACAATTCTTTCAGCCTATTGAATTCTAAACCTATCATCCAAAAGTCTAGAATGTGTTTTAAAAGTACTCGGGTAATATTTTTCAGTTCGATCCCCAGTATGGTCGCCACTATGTTAGTCCCTAAATCTACCTCGGGATAAATGAGGGCAAGTCTAGGGTAACATCAAACCACGCTTAACCTGGTAGCTAGCCCTACCAGGTCGGGAGAGGGCTCTCTCCTTGTCAATCTGAATTAGGATATGGCAACTAGGGCTTGAGATGATTCAAATGAATGTTGATTTTAGGCTAAGTATTGTGGATCAGAGAATTTTGGTTAACTTTAAGTTTTGGTTGCTGGATCAATTGGAGAATGCAGCTTAGGTCTGGGAATTCAAACCAAGGATACAATCATTTCATATGGGGCAAGGTAGACAAGGGTTTATGTACTAGCAATGGATTGAGATGGTAGATTAAGACAACTAAGGAGTTGAGGAGGGCATAAGAAACTATGAATCCTCTTCAAACAGTGAAAACATTGAAAACCAAATGCATTCCCAAGACAAAGCACCGTAAATTAGTGTATTTTATCTATTCACCTTGAATCATTTAGTTTAGAAGAAAGAGAGAGATCTAGATACATATAAAACATCATAGAAAACTCATTACAAAGAAGAAACAATACATAAACTCACTGTCACAAGAATCCCAAAAAAATAGTTGTGAAACCTAGTTTTATTCCTTGCCAAACTGTTGATACAAATGTTCAGTGAGTCCAACACTTATGCCAAAGTCCAACCTTTAAAAATGACTAAGAAATTACATAATATAGGAAAGGAAACCACTCATGCTAGCTATCAGGGTTGAATCCATGAGAAAAGCGGTGGTTTCAACAATATCTAAACTAAGAAAAAGAATATAGGCAGTGGAACAACTTGCCTCTAAAACCAAGGAACCAATTCATTACAACTCAAAACCACTTGGAACTTAATGTATCTAACCTATGAGGTGATTTTCAACCATATTTACATCAAACACATTATTTACCACACATACATTTACCAAGAAAAGAAGAAAATTCAACCACAAAAGAAACTGGGCGAAATTCTGAGTTTTTAGGCAAAATTGGCAAGAATTTGCTTGATGCGCACTGTCACTTCAAGACTGATTTTGGAGGCCTTACACTTCACCAAATCAGGCCCAAGATAGAATTTTGGAAAGCTCTACCTGTCTAGTTTCTAGAACACTTCGAATTTCCTAATTTGGAGTTGATTTTCCCCTTCAAAGATAGCTTCTCCCAAGACTGCTTCTTGTTGGTCCAAAAAATGGCAAAGAGAGAATTTTTTTATGTGTTTTTTGCCCTTTAGGTGACCCAGATCCTCTCTGAAATTTATGAAACTTTCTAGGTTTCATTTATTTTTCATGTTGAATCCAAAACCACAAGCCATTTGGCAAAAGAGTGAGCCAATTCAATGTACAACACCAGTGGTGTTGCACATCAGCTAAAATTTCTTGTGTTTGTATTTACAAAATAGAAAAATGACACATTTCCCAAATTTTCCTCAAATTTGGCAAGAGGCAACCTCATTAAGTGCTTTGCTAATCTAATGAAGATTCAGCCAAGATTTTGAGTTTACTATGTTCTTTGTTGGCCCTCAAGGCTCTCCTTAACTTAGCTTTTAGCCTCTTTACCCTTGTTTTGCAAATCGTGTTCTGAGTTAGGTAGTGATAGGCCATATGGCACAACATTTTCTTCTCTTTGTTGGATTTCTCAAGCATCTTCTCAAGGTGAATGTTTTCTCTTTCCAACCATGATTCTAAGTCATCCTCAATTTCTTGATCAAGGGATGTCATCCTAATCTTTCTTCTCTTTGCCTCTTGCCTATTTTCCCTAATCATTTGTAGCTCCATAATAGCATGCTTATCTATCAGTTGCTTGTTTTCCTGCTCATGAAAATTGATGATCCATTTGGCCCTCTCAAGGTTAAGTGATAAGGCTTATATTTCAGCCTCCTCTTTGATAATCATGTCCTTGAGTCTTAAGATTTTTGAGCCCAAATCAGTGACATCCTCCTCAATCAAAACAAAATCCCTATCTTTCCCTTGAGGAGGGCTCTTCTCATGCATCTTTTTCTTTCCTTTATCTATGCCCTTTGACTGTTGGTCAACCTATATAGTTGAAGAAGAAGGCAAAGCCCCTTTCACCCCTAGTGAAGATAGAATTTCCCTATGGTCCAGTGAAGAGAACAAGACCCCTTCCACCATTGGTGGAGATAGTACTCGCATGGCAGCTACAAAGAGCATTCTAGTGCCTCTTTCATAGGTGACAAACACAGGAATAGGAACGACCTCTGTTTTACTTTCAGACTCTTTTTTTTGCCTGGATGTTCACCTTCATCTTGAGGATTTGAAAATATTTTAGGCCCCTTGAAGCACTCATGAGCAATGAAAGTTTCCCATGGCACTTCCAACTAAGTGAGCTGATGCAAAACAAAAATTTTGATAATAGAAAAATGATAAATGCTATTGAGCTACTATGGATATGGTTTTTTTTTTATAATCACTATCATCCTCTCTATATTTTTGCATATGAAATAAGGGATGCTCATCATTCTGACCCTGGTGAAATGCATAAGCAATCTGATGTGGTAGGCATAAAGTCTGGAGAACCTACCGTCACATGTAAAGTATTTGAAAATAAGTTTCATGAGTGGAACATACCGGTCCCCCAAGAATTTGAAAGGAAACACCCTCATAAGTTTACCATGGTACTTGGCCTTGATACAAGGCTCATAATGTTTCTTACTAATATTTTTCCTTTTGTTCCACTTTTCCCCTACATCTAGAATTCCTGTGGCCTCTGTAATGATAGTTGGTGAATGAGTGAAGTTGACCCCAGCGAGATGCACCATATTGTTATCCATGTTTATCACAAACTGCCTTGCTAATGCATGGTGATATTTGACCCTCTCAACCATTTCACAAAACTCAAAATATGACTGATATCTGAAACATGTGGTGGCTAGTGGGCAAGCAAGGTGTTCACTCATGTTGATAGGTTCCTCCCTAATGATTTTTCCACCTTTGTGAGGCTTCCTGGACTACAAATTTATTTCCCTTTTGCTATCACTAAGTGTGTCCTCTTCAAATTTTTATTCACTGCTTCTTTCTATGCTTGTCTTAATGATGTAATGTGATGATGATACGGTGAACAATGATAATGGGTGGGGAGAATGAAGATGAGTATGAAGAGATTTTGCAAATGGAACAATAGTAATGAAGTGGAGTAGGGGAATGAAGGGAAATATTTTTGAAACTAGGGTTTTGACTTAGGGACGAGCTTAATAAAGGGAATTAGTTTCTTAGGGGAATAGGGAAAGGGAAAATGGAATCAATGGGTGGTTTTAGTGCAATGAAGTTTAGGAAAATTGTCAAGTTTGGAAATGAGGTGAAAAAGTAGGAAGGCGAGCTAGGGTTTTGATTTTCGGAAGCAAAACTCATGAAAAAAACATAAAGAAGAATTTTTTCATCTCAAGATAGATGAAAACTTACTTGTAGGAGATAAATGCATCATTTGAGAGAATTTAGGACAGAATTGAGTGAGTTTGGAACCTACCTAGCCAATGCATAGCGTACCGGGCCCAATGCGCAGCGCCTACCTGATGTGAAGTGCCTGTGTAATTTAACACAAAGAAAAGTTGTCTGATGCATAACACTGTTCTGATGCTCAGCGCCGACCCTCTGATGCCTAGCACCAGGCAAACTTGCTGCAAAATTTGGGTTTTCTTCCTCTTTTGTCCAATTTCCCTTCAAAACGCAATTTTGGCTCTCCACTTGATGTTTTTCACAATGAAATGAGTAGCTAGCATGAATTTGATTTATATATGATGCATTTTAATTTTTCTTCATTGCAAACCTACTTTTATAAATTCTTAGTCACTTTTTCTCAAAAACTCTATTTTTCTTTTGAAGTTTGACCTTTTCTTGGCACTTTGATGAACTGATGTCTTGGTGCTTTTGTTTTTGTAGTGGCAAGAGTGGGTAAGGTGACCAGGAACAACTACTGAGCTTATTACATATAGAAACACTTAAATTACATTAATTTTTTACAAAAAATGTAAAAACTCTGTTTTCACCTCAAAACTGAGTTTTGAGGTAAAACGATTTATTGAGCATAGCAGAAGTAAATTTATGATTTTATGACCTTTCTTATCCTCCTCATGTGCCTGATGACCTTTTTATTCAATTTTGTATGACCATGATGACAAACCCTAAGAACTACTAAAAGTAAACCCTAAAGTTGAATGAAATGAATTGAAATGACTATAAATGACTGAAAAGAGGTTTTGAGAAAGCTAGTAGGTATATGACATGAGGGAAACTGAAATGAAACCACTACCATCAGTTGATCCATGACCTAATGGAATGCAGTTGATCAAATGAGACACTTAATATGTGTGAAAAGGAGCAATTTGATCACTGATGGAAGTGTGAAGACACTGACACTAACATACCATATGTACATATGGAGGAGATTCAACATGAAGAAACTTCCGAAGTGGACATTGTATCATCCGAAAAGAGGCTAAAACATGATCCAATGGTAGAAAGAAATAGGACGTCCAAGGTTCATCCAACGTGCAAAGGTGTAATTGAGGAAGAGAAACAAAGGAAACAAAGGGAGGAGGATGAGAAAAGGTTAGAAAAGGATAAGAAACAGGACAAATAACACAAAATAGAGGAAGAACACTTACAAAAAGAATAATAAGAAAAATAGAGTCAATATGACTTGAGAAGAGTAGAGGAGCTACAAAGAAAACAACAAGAGGAATTCTTATAGTAGCAGAAAGCAACGGAAGAAAGGAAAATGATAGAAGAAGAGGAATAACGGAAGAGGTTCCAAGAAGAGGAAATGAAGAATAAAAAAGAGGAAGAAGTGTCACAAAAAGTGGAGGAAGAAAGGATGACCCATGAAATGGAAGCAAAGCTAGAGGAGGAGGATGAGATAGAACCAATTGCAGATGAACCCATCACTTAGCCATAAGCTCCTTTCACTAGTGACTGTGTCCCGTCTATAAAAATTGGAATTTTTCCTCCACCTAATGATGGGGTTATGGATGTATTTAGATTTTCCTTTGACCGAATAAAGAAGAGTATTGTAGAATAAAGGTAGAGGTACTTTCCCAATGATCCTCGCCATCTAGTCTCCATAGACACAAAGAAAGTGATAAGATCTAATACTAGGAAGAATCCCTAAGAAATCATTGTAGTGAGAATTTTCAATTTGAAAAGATCTATTTTTTTTGAAACAATAGGTTGATCACCTTTCCAAAAAGAATATTCATTTGTCTTCTACCAATATTAACACAAAAGAGCTATGGTTAGCCAAATTTGAATAATTGAAGCCAATGGGAGACACCATGAAGCAACTATACAATGAGATGACTCTCTTGCATGAAGTGATGACACCCCTGCTAAAAATCCAAAATAAATCTCAAGAGATCCTAAAGTTTCTCAAGATTACAACAAAAGCTATAGATTTGATGCAAAATTGGGACACCAAGAATCTTAATGTTCCTGATTCGTTGATCAAGAAATGCATATTTGCATCTAAAGTGGTGTTGTTGTGAAGTGGTATATTCGTTGTGACAATGACCCTTGAATTTGTTTTGCCTAACTCAATTTTGGAGCCTACGTAAATTTTCGTTCCAAGTAAATATTTGATAACCTCCTTTTAGCATCACCCTTACATGTTGAGATGATAATACATCCAAAGGAAGTCCACTCAAGACAAGCCAACATTACTTCGAAAAACACCTATTCTACCTTTGCTTGATCATGGAAGATGCTGACTGTGATGAGGCACTGGGTAAGGATTTTGAGAGAAAGAAACTAAGAATTGCATGGTTGAGGAATATAGGTTGTTGGATTAATTGGCCCTGACCCAAGTTCAAAGTTAATAACGACAACCAATAAAAACCCTAAATTGTTGGCCCTTTTGACAACAACCCACGTAGTGCAGGCTGCAGTCTCACACAAAGTAGTATTGCGGGATGACAGAACCAAGTTTCTGCATCCAGAGGTTTGTATAATGGGTTCCTCCTAATTCTAGGGCTTATCTATGTCTTTGTGAACCCTAACCTTTCTGGAATAGATAATTACAATAATTATCATACACAACAATTATACCTTCGCGAAGGTCATCAGACAGTCCTAACATGTATAAATTATATTGATCTACTACTTTTGTGCATTAGATAAAAATTTCTTCATATAATTCCAAATACATAGAGGAAACATAGAAATTGTAGAAGTAAATACACATATGCGATACACATATTATGGATCAAAACTGTCTTTATTAGATGTATTCTTTCAAAGTACAAACTCTTCTTCCCTTCACACTCAGCTATAGGGACAAATGCACTCAGCTTATGGACTTACCAAGCTCTTCACACACTCAACTCTAGGAGCCTTCCCATTTTCCTGAGTACAGGAAGCAAACTTTCCTTCCTTAGCTTACTTACCCAAACAATGATATTGTAATCTTAGTTTCTTTTCTAGACTCGCTATGACTCTTCTATTTATATCCTTTGCTTTTACAATACCATGGTTTGCAGACCATGGGTAGGTCTGAAAACTTCTTATCTCCTAACAACCTAAGGGATTAAATCCCCTTTGAATCTTATTATCTTTGTGCTCTGCTTCCACAAATAGTGGAGACTTTACATTTATACAAAAATTAAATATCAAAATTTGACCCTAGGGACCCTAATGCAATAGGCCCACAACACAATTTCATGACTCGTCCTCGAGTCACTCAGCTGGCGCTTCAATCTCCACTTGGAGTTCACGGAACTCCAAATTCAAAACTTGTAGGTCAGTTATTCCCTCCGTAGCATCCTGCTACACTTCTTCGACCAATTTCTCTGTAGTTGGGCCTTCCACTATGCGACCCATGGTCCTGTGAGTTTGTTGCATGCCCTTAAGTTTTCTTTGGACCGATAAAGTCATGTGGTGAGAATTTCCTTTTTGCAGTGCAGCTCATGAAATTCATTCCCAAGTTGTTTTCCTTCCTACAATCTCGTGAACCTCTACACTGGCACCAATGTTCGTGCATTTTATCGAATCTCATCGAGCTTCCTCTATTTTTCTATAAGGTTTGCGCCAATATTCTTCAGATTCGGGTCCTCCTACAGTGATGTCCATAAATTCATGGCATGCTTGAATAGCTCAGTGAACCTTTAACTACTTCTTCTAATGTGGTCATGCCCTCTTTGATAGAAACTCCACGCTACTCTCGAACCTCTAGGGGAGTCGTAGGCTGCAAATTCAATTGTAGCTCTGACATATGTAGGTGTAGTTCAAAATAGACTAAGTTTATTTCATCCTTGGACTCTTTTACTGTCGCTGCCAGCTTTTGGATCTTCTCTGTGAAAGCTACTTCAGCTGAAATGTTAAGTTCTGCCAGCTCATTGCAAGCATGCATAATTGCTGCTTCTAATTACTGGTTGCGCATAACGATTTATTTTTCTCCTTCAGTGCCTATGGATTTTCTTCAAATATCCATTGGTTGTTTACTTTTACTTCACTAATAACCAACAACGCATGCTTCTCCCTAACTTGTAGCTCGTCACATACACCTTGGTGAAGCTCATGCATGGTTTGGATAGGGAGTGTCACGAGGTTTAGGCCCAGATTCTTAATCTGCATGTTGGCCTCTTCTATTTCGGCGCACAAGGCTCCATCTGGTAACCAAATGACATGGAGATACAAGGTTTTTTCTGTGTCAAAAACTATTGCACTCTATTGATGCAATCTCACTTGTATCCCACTCGCTTGACCTACGATCTCTTGTAACCTTCCTATCTGGATCTATAGCTCATATAGATCCTGTTGAACATTTCCCAATGTCTGTTATTATTGGTCTTCAAAATGACTCCATACGTCATACGTGGTATCCTAGACGATATCGCCAATATCATCCAAGTCCCCCTCAGTAAGGACTAAGGGGGAGACATGCGCGGATCTGTCAAACTTTTGTCTCTTTCGTGGCCCCGTGGACTTCTGCTTCATTTTTTTCCTTACCACAAAGGCGGTTTCCAACTCTGTGCCCCCTCCCTCATCTATCCCTTATTGTTACAATGTGTGTTGTGTATCAGACTCCTCAACATCGATGGTGGCCTATGACATTGTTGTTTCCTGGTTTGCTTGCTCTTTGTTAACGGCTTCCTTTCCTCTAGCAGCAGCCTCTTTTAGCTGCAAAAATTTCTCTCAGGCGGAAGCCTTCTATGCTTACTTGTGTTTTCATGATGTTGTTGTCTGCGTGGTGTTATCCTTTGTAGCATTACTTTCTCATGTAGAAAAAAACAGGATTATATCGGCAAAGTGATCATTTGTGACACAAACAACAAAGGGTTTTGCATTGGGTAACCCTTCTTCCAAAATTGTAGGCTCATCACCAGTATCAATCCAATATAAGTGATCCGGACCATCATTCAAGCATCTGGTCTTCACGATCATCTCAAAATCATACTCTGGAATAAAAACAACCATCTGCAAATCTCCCCCCACTAACGCAGGCTTATTCATTAAGTATTTTAGAGCATAATGGTTTGTATACAATCTTGATGTGTGCGCCTAATAGATAGTGTCAAAATTTTTGTAGTGCATACACCATTGTTTGTCCTTTGTGCTTTGTAGTCGAGTAGTTTTTCTCCACCTTTAACAATTTTCTACTAGAAAATGCTATAGGATGATCGTTATCGTCTTCGCCCAGTTGGGTCAGCACCGCACCTAGCACAATACAAGATGCATCCAAATTAACATGAAACTCCTTTTTCCAGCCTGGGAACACTAGAATGGTTGTGTTGACCATTTTATCCTTCAAAATGTCTAAACTTCTTTAACAATCATCATCCCAGCAAAATGTTGCTTCCTTCTTCAACAATCTCTCCATTGGCACAGTTATTTACGCGTATGCCTTAATAAACTGTTGGAAATAATACTGAGAGGGTGGGTGAATCAGTATTATCAAGTCAATTATTTTCTTTTTCAAACCCAGAACATATACGCTACTTCAGTTATATGAACCAACGTATATACGCGACTTTAGACAATGAAACCCGCGTATACTACGCAGAATTATAATTTAATTTATTCTACAGATGTTGATCATTAAGTTATGCAACAAAATCATATAGACAGTTACCAGGAATAGTAAGATAGATCAGAAGACAACCATACACAAGAACACAAGATATAAGGTGGAAATCCAATGTGGGTGAAAACCACCCGATGCAATGTCTCTATCTTTTCAATTAGAAACTTCTTTTACAATGATTTTGTACTGGTGCAGTCCTTTACCAGTACACAGGCTGCTACCTGTAGAGAGCTACAACACTCTCTCATTTTCCAGCTTCTCTTAGAAGGGAGCTACAAACCCCTTAGTTCTTGTACTAGTTGAGATGCTAGTACGCAGGTTGCTACCTGCAGAAGGCTACTTCCTTACAGGGACCACATTTCATAAATTTCCAGACTAGATCCACAAATAATATCAATCAAACATCAAGCATTTTTTCATCAACCAATCACCTTTCCATCTGTCAAGACTAAATCAAAATAAACACTTCTCTGTCAACTGTACCCAGATCACAGTAACTGTAATCACACTCCAGATCACTGCAATAATCAACAGAAGCAACTATAACATATAAGAGATGTACGCTACTTGAATATTCAGAAACTTACATGCATACGCTTCTATCATATGATCAACCTATGTATATGCACTTCTGATTCACGAAAACTACGTGTATTCACACCTGTGCTGAGACCAACCTGCATATACGCGCTTCTGACTTACAGGAACTGTGTGTATATGCACCTTTGCTTCATGGAACTTGCATACAGATCTATAAATATAATTTACCCCTTCAAACGATCAGATATTAGTTTACCCAAATTGCCAGATTTATAGATCAAGCAAGCGCCACATAGAACAGATCAAAATAATACAGAGATACTATCATTCAAGCCTTAAGATTTTGACCCATCAAAATAACTTATCCTTCTCCTTGCACTTAGGTTCCTTCTTCCTTCAGATCCATATCTACACCATAACCCAATCACTATATTCTAGATCTAGCACATTATCATATATTCAATTATTCAGATGGTCCCTTGCCAAATGATCTCCTTCCTCTTTTATAGCCTTATTCCCTTCACAATACCACGGTCCAAAACCATAACAATTCAATACCGTGGATTCAATACTTGGGATCAACACTTATGACGCAATACCATGGCCCAAAACCATAAGTTCAAATACCAAGGACTAAATACCATGGACCAAAAACAAGTTTTCCCAGATGTACACACTTTTCCTTGCATGAAAGTGCATGTATACGCATACGCGTCTTGGTAATGTCCAACCCGCGTGTATACGCGGCTTCGTCAAAGTGAACTTGCGTATATGTCTCTTTCTTCTATCTCAGTGCCTGAACTATGATCTGTCACTAAAGTGAGTTGCCATCAAGGACAATACCAGTGCCATAGCGCCAAACCTGTGCCATAGTGCCAACAATCTCCCCCTTTGGACTTGATGGCAACCCCAAGATCCTCAAAATTCTCCCCCTTTTTCATCAAGGGCAAAGGGTTGTGCTCCCCCTGAGTACATGGTGAAATCTCTATTCTGTTGTGCTGACCAAGCTTCCCCAAGATCTGCAAAAAGATGTTCTTCAAGAAGAACCATGACTTAAACATCATAAAAGACCTTCCTATCACCAACAAACTTTATACATTCATCCATCACCCAACCAAGTGGGGATACACCAGAGAGTTACATAAGACAACCAAGTACATTACATCATTCATCCCAGGCATAGTGGGGAAAACAAAATAGGTCATTACATGACCTTGATGAAAAGAAGATATACATGACATAGAGACGAAATATCTTGAGCAAGACTATGAAAGTCATTAATAACTACTATCAGCAGCATCTGTCAATCATTATTCAGATCAGCAACCATGTTCTCTTTCTGTTCTTCCTCTGCAGGAGTTCCACCTAAAACCAACAACAGTTGTGAATTTGAACCAAAAGCTTCTACGGTAATGCCAACAATGCATCACTAGAAAGTTATCTGCTCCCCCTGAACCTGTGCCAGATGGTCTTTGACAGACCAATATCAGACCATCTTCAACCAGAGTATATCCCTACTGATATCCTTCAAACCTTCATATACGCGACTTTATCTGCATAAACCTGCGTATGTACGTGGATCCACCTCATCCAACTCGCGTACATCAACTTTTCTCTGAAACAGACAAGTTTTAATAGCAAGATGAAGCATCAACTACTCCTAGCTTCTATCTGAGGTATTCAAAAGTTTCCCTGGGCAATGGTTTGGTGAGTATATCAGCCACTTGTTCCTTAGAAGGAACATACTCCAACTTGACTTTTTGTTCCAGCACTTGTTCCCGAAGAAAATGATATTTGATAGGTATGTGCTTAGTCTTTGAATGCATGACTGGATTCTTTGAAATTTTGATTGCACTTGTATTATCACATAAGATTGAGATAGGTGGAGTATAAGTGATTTGATAATCCTACAAGGTTTGCATCATCCAAAGGAGTTGGGTGCAATAAGATGCAACAACCACATATTCTACTTCAGATGTAGATAATGCAATAGAACTTTGTTTCTTGCTGAACCAAGATAATAATCTAGAACCCATAAAGAATGCACCACCACTAGTGCTTTTTCTATCATCCACGCTTCCAGCCCAATCTGCATCAGTATAAGCATGAAGAGTGAGATCTGCATCTCTAGGATACCATAGGCCATAGTTTTGAGTTCCTTGAAGATACTTGAAAATTCTCTTTACTGCCTGAAGATGAGTTTCCTTAGGATTTGCCTGAAATCTTCCAACCATTCCCACTGCATGCATGATATCTGGTCGGGTACCTATTAAATAGAGGAGACTTCCAATCATGGACCTATAAGTTGGTTGATGCACTGCTGTTGATTCATCATTTGCACTGAGGCTACATCCTGTGACCATAGGAGTACATACTGGTTTTGAATCTTCCATGCCATACTTCTTCAAGATCTATTTGAGGTACTTGGTTTGAGATAAAAAGATACCATCTTCATTTTGTTGGATTTGTAAACCAAGAAAATATGTCAGTTCTCCAAGCAAAGACATTTCAAATTCCTTCTTCATTACCATGACAAAGTTTTGACTCATAGCTTCTTCATTGCTACTGAAGATGATATCATCTACATACACAACAAGTATTAGCAATTTGTTATTTTCAATTTTTATATAAAAATTGCTATCTGCTGATCCTTTTGAAAAACCTTGTTGATGAAGATATTTGTCCAGACGATAGTACCAAGCCCTTGGAGCCTGGTTGAGACCATAGAGAGCCTTCTTTAGTTTGCATACAAGATTTGGATCATTACCAAGGATGAATCCATCTGGCTACTCAATATACACTTCTTCTTCTAAATCACCATTCAGAAAGGCTGATTTCACGTCCATTTGAAATACTTTGAACTTCTGAAAGCTATATAGAGAAAGGAACATTCGGATAGCCTCAAGTCTAGCAACGGGAGCAAAAGTTTCTTCAACGTCTATTCCTTCTTGTTGTGCATACCCTTTACAAACCAGTTTGGCCTTGTTTCTAATCACTTCCCCATTTTCATTCAACTTGTTTTTGAAGATCCATTTTGTTCCTATGACATTCTTATATTTTGGTCTAGGAACCAACTCCCAAGTGTTATTCTTTTCGATCGGCTCAAGTTCTTCATCCATTGCCTTGACCCAACATTCATCTTTGCATGCCTCTCTTACATTTTGTGGTTCAGTGGAGGAAAGTAATGCCAAATAGCTTGAAGCTTCTGCAATTGTTCTTCTTGTCAGTATTCCTGCCTCTTTCTGCTCCAAAATTTGAGCTTCTGGATGATTCTTTTGAACGTATCTGGATGGAGTCTTTTCTTCTATCCTTATTTCTTCTTCAAGCTCCTCATGGGTTTCTTCTTCATCATGAATCTGATTTGATGTTGATGGATAGTCCTCATCATCTTCGAAATCTTTAGATCTTACCTACCTTGGAGTGTTTTCTTCTTCATCAACCACTACATCAATACTTTCAACAATTTTTCCAAGCCTTTTATCATAACACTTGTATGCTTTGCTGTGGGGAGAGTAACCAAGAAGAATGCCTTCTTCTACTCTAGGTTAAAACTTGCCAAGATGTTCATCAGTATTTTTGATATAACATTTGCTTCCAAAATTTTTGAAATATTTTACTGAAGGAGTCTTACCATACTAGAGCTCATGAGGGGTTTGAGTGCTGTTCACCTGGACATTTGTTTTGTTGATAATAACAACTACAACAAATGCTGCTTCACCCCAGAAAGTTGCGGGAGTTCCAGGCTCATAAAGCATAACACGAGCCATTTGTTGAACCATTATGTTCATCCTTTCCACTACTCCATTTTACTGAGGAGTCCTGGATGTAGATAATTCCATTCTTATTCCATGTTCTTAACAAAAATCAAAAAATTCATTTGAGGTAAACTTCCCACCTCTATCAGACCTGAGGAATTTAATTTTGTGATCTGTTTCATTTTCAACCAAAGCTTTGAAGGATTTGAATTTTTCAAAGGCTTCATCTTTGTGCTTCATAAGTCCTATCCAAACCATCCTTGAATAGTCGTCAATGAATAATATAAAGTATTCCTCTCCCCGAGGCAACATTTTCCTAGATGGACCACATACATCAATATGGACAAGTTCAAGTGGCCTACTAGCTGACCCTTCCTTCTTAGGGAAGTTAGTTCTGGTTTGCTTACCAAACTGACATGATTTGCATATAATATTGTCTACAATTTTGATGTCTAGAAGACCACGAATTGCCTAGTATTTGCATGCTTTCCTTATCTGTGAAATACTTAGATGCCCCAACCTTCGGTGCCATAGCCAGTGTTCATCATTCTTGGTTAGATAGAATTGTTGTTGTCATTCTTTGAATATGTATAAATTATTTGGAGTTCTTATATCTTTGATAACTGTTTCTTCTGTATCAAGATCGCGAACACTACATCCATTTGATTGAAATATTACCTCTGTTCCTTGATCACACATCTGACTGACACTCAATAGATTATGCTTTAATCCATCAACATACATAACATTTCCTACTTTGACCTTATCTTTTAAAAGAACAGATCCTTTACCTTTTATGAGTGCAGAGGTGTCATTTCCAAATGAGACCTTCTTTTCCTTCTCCAAGACACTATATGACTGAAGTTTTTCTTTATCACTTGTCATATGTTTTGAACATCCACAATCGATGTACCATTGATTTTCCTGCCCTTTTGCATATAAATCTATACCACATCTTTCTGGTTGTGATTCTTTCATTCTCCATGATTTGATATTTGAGGCTTTCTCCTTTTGCGTTGTCTGCCGAGACCTGCTCCTGCATTCAGAATCTTCATGACCAAAATTATTACAAATAGAACATTATATTTCATTTTCAAGAGCAGAAAAGTTATTGTAGGTCCTTTTCATGATCCCAGTCATAGTCCTCTGTTTTTGAGTTTCTCTAGTCATGATAGTTTTGTAGGCAACAGACTGAGCTGCTTTGTGTCCAAAGTTGTGACAAGAGAAACATTGGTCATTGAAGAAATTCCTATGATTATCAACCCTTCGAACCGAATGATTGTAGTCGACATTCATTCTTGAGGCAAATTGAGAATAATTTACTTGCGGTATGTTGTAGTTTCTCTTTATCCTTGAAGCAGATTGCCCCTGATTTACTTGGTGATCTCTGTTCATTCTTGAAGAAAAATGTCCCTGATTTACCTGGTAATCTCTATTAGGCCTTTGCTCATTCCTCCTTGTTGCATCAAGATAACTTTTGGAGGTGGATGGTTTCTGCGCTTGAGTGGCTTCTTCATTATATCCCAGACCTGTCTTGATTAGAGGAGAACGTTGCACTTTGATAATCTCTTCCAACGTTTTAGATCCTTTAAAAAATCTAAGGTTAAGAGCTTTAGCTTTCTCAATCTCTTTTCCAAGTCCCACAATTTCACATTCTAACTTTTCATGATGTTTTTCACTTTCAGCCAGTTGAAATTGCAAAGTATCAATAATCATATTTTTCTCTTCTAAACAAATTTTGAGTTTAGAAATTTCTTCATAAAGACATTTTTCATCTATAGCATCCATAAAATCATCATCTTCAAAAGCCATTAAAAGTCTATAGTTATTACCTCATTCATCTTCATCACTGTTTGAGAGTCCATCACTGTCTTCATGAGTGTAGTAGCTTTTCTTACTTACATTATGTTTCTTGTTCCATCTAACAGGTTCCTTACCTTTGTCAAGTTTATGAGGACACTTGGCATCATAGTGACCGACTCTACCACAAGCAAAGAATTTGAAGGGTAACTTACCTCTGAATCTTCCAACATCCCGTTGAAGGTTCTTGACAAAATTTGATTCTTCCTCTTCTTCTGACATATGTCCTGACTCATAGTAATCTCCTTTATCTGAAGCCTTGAATGCAACTTCTCTCCTATCTGATGGTCCTCCTTTCCTCATTTCATAAGCGGTTAGAATTTCGTGAAGCTGTGACATGGTAATTTTCTGTAGATTCTCCTTTTCCTCTATTACAAAAAATTTTGATTCAAACTTAGGAGACAAAGAT
Source organism: Pinus taeda (assembly GCA_000404065.3). Taxonomy (NCBI): domain Eukaryota; kingdom Viridiplantae; phylum Streptophyta; class Pinopsida; order Pinales; family Pinaceae; genus Pinus; species Pinus taeda. The sequence continues at coordinate 171,803 of APFE031044834.1, forward strand.
ATTAGAACCTTTTCAACCACAACGACCTCTTTTATTTCTTCACCCAAATTTTTCATACAATTAACAATCTCATCTATACGAAGGAAATAGTTAGCCACACTTTCATCATTGTACATCCTGAGATTTTCATACTGAATTCTGAGGGTTTGAAGGTTTGCACGTTTTACCTGCTCATCTCCTTCATAGCTCAACACAATCTTGTCCCATATTTCTTTAGCGGTTTTATACTACATAACCTTGACAAATTCTGATTGAGATAGACATCCTAATAGAGTGTTGACAGCCTTTGCATTTGTTTCAAACTGCTTCTTCTCAGTCGGATCTGTAGGAGTTGTTGATGGAAAAGTGTACCCTATATCTATGATATCCCAGACTTCTATACCAAGAGATTGAAGATAGGCTGTGAATCTTACCTTCTAATAGACGAAGTTGGTTCCATCAAAAATTGGTGGCTTGATTGATGCTTCTCTCTCGTAGTTTGTCATGATGATAGATCTTCCTTCAAGCGATCAAGATTCTTTTGAAGGACCTTCTCTGATACCAATTGTTGGAAATAATACTGAGAGGGGGGGTGAATCAGTATTATCATGTCAATTATTTTCTTTTTCAAACCCAGAACATATATGCTACTTCAGTTAGATGAACCCGCGTATATACGCGACTTCAGATAGTGAAAAGAAGTATACTATGCAGAATTATAATTTACTTTATTCTACAGATGTTGATCATTAATTTATGCAATAGAATCATATAGACAGTTACCAGGAACAGTAAAACAAATCAGAAGACAACCATACACAAGAACACAAGATATAAGGTAGAAACCCAATGTGGGTGAAAACCACCTGCTGCAATATGTCTCAATCTTTTCAATTAGAAATTTCTTTTACAATGATTATGTAGTGGTGCAGTCCTTTACCAGTACGCAGGCTGCTTCCTGTAGAGAGCTACAACCCTCTCTCCTTTTCCAGCTTCTACTGGAAGGGAGCTACAACCCCCTTAGTTCTTGTACTAGTTGAGATGCTAGTACACAGGCTGCTACCTGCAGAAGGCTACAACCTTCTCTTCCTTCCACGGACCACGTTTCATAAATTTCCAGACTGGATCCACAAATAATATCAATGAAACATCAAGAATTTCTGCATCAACCAATCACCTTTCTACCTATCAAGACTAAATCAAAATAAACACTTCTCTGTCAAATGTATCCAAATCACAGTAACTGTAATCACACCCCAGCTCACTAGAATAATCAACAAAAGCAGCTAGAACATAAATTAACAGGCGTACGCTACTTCAATATTCAGAAACTTGCATGCATACCCTTCTGTCATATGATCAACCTGCATATACGCACTTCTGATTCACTAAAAATGCATGTATACGCACCTGTGTTGAGACTAATCTGCGTATACGCGCTTCTGACTTACAGGAACGCGTGTATACGCACCTTTGCTTCACGGAACCTGCATACAGATCTATCAATATAATTTACCCATTCAAACTATCAGATATTAGTTTACCCAGATTGCCAGATTTATAGCTCAAGCAAGTGCCACATTGATCCAGGTGGATGTTGGTGGCCACCCACCTATCCCATTTGGACCCCCACAATTGTCTCTTTCAGCATTTTCAGTTTCCTTAATTGTAGCACAGCTTACTATTTTTAGCAGTTTTTCGGGTTCTGAACTTCCGGAGCCGTTTTGAGGCCCTAAACGACGTTTTTTTGGGGAATCCAAGGGCAACATGGGTCCATGCAATGAACCCATGTTTCTCATTCCAACATTGGTAGTTCTCGGATAGATCTTTCTAACGAGCTATCATACGTGTCAAACGGAGATCGTATGCCAAAGTTACGACCCCGGGAAATTGATGTACCAATTTACCCAAAATGGGGCCCACAATTTGGCGTTTCATATTCTAAGGGTTGGTTTTGGAATGTGAAGGGTTTTCCATTGTTTCTCAATAATAAATAGGCCTTCGAGCCTCATTGTAACACAAGTTGGGAATAGTTCAGAGACATGTAGCCGCACATCTCTTCTCAGAGATAAACTACCATCGTCCTAGCTGGGTTATTTCCAATTCTGGTTGTAAGCATATTTCGGTATTTTCCATTAATGAAATGAAGTGTTATTTCCGCTGCATCTCTTTATTTATGGTTATCACATCTTTGTATTTATGGTTATCTCTGTAATCTATTGCGTTCCTGTTTAAATCCGGATCACACATAGAACAGATCAAAATAATACAGAGATACTATCATTCAAGCCTTAAGATTTTGACCCATCAAAAGAACATATCGTTCTCCTTGCGCTCAGGTTCCTTCTTCCTTCAGATCTAGATCTACACCATAACCGAATCACCATATTCTAGATCTAGCACATTATCAGATATTCAATTATTCAGATGGTCCCTTGCCAAATGATCTCCTTCCTCTTTTATAGCCTTAGTCCCTTCACAATACCATGGTCCAAAACCATAACAATTCAATACCATGGACTCAATACTTGGGATCAACACTTATGACGAGATACCATGGCCCAAAACCATAGGTTCAAATACCAAGGACTAAATACTACAGACCAGAAACAAGTTTTCCCACATGTACGCGCTTTTCCTTGCATGAAAGTGCGTGTATATGCATATGCATCTTGGTAATGTCCAATCCACGTGTATACACAGTTTCGTCAAAGTGAACCTACGTATATGTCTATTTCTTTTATCTGAGTGCCTGAACTGTGATCTGTCACTAAAGTGAGTTGCCATCAAGGACAATACCAGTCCCATAGCGCCAAACCTATGACATAGTGCCAGCATAAAATTTCTATAATATCCTATATGGCCCAATGTTGCGCCTCCAAATTAACAATAACAACTATATTTGTAGGGTCTACCATCAAATCTTCCTTTCAAACTACATGACCCAGCAATATTACATAGGTACACAGAAGATGCACTTTTCGATTTATTGAAATGCCAAGTGTCTGGATCATTCCCAATCTTCCTCCTGTAGACCCGTGTTAACTTTTCTACAAGACATGAACTCTGAATACCCTACTTCATATAAATATTGTAGGAACCTCTCATTAATCCACCCTTCCCACAACTATCCTGGAGTAAATAGGATGCTTTTAATGGTGTGCAAGGCTTCATTTAGTCATTGGTCACTATCCCTAAATGAGAAACGGATGCTAAATTGTTTATCCATACCGTCCCAATCTCCGATTTGTCTTCGAAGCTCCTCTTGTAAATACCATTCTTAGGGAATTGTACCCCAGGTAATAATGAAAATATGTACCCAAAATTCCTTTAGGACTCGCTCTTTTCTCCATCTCTCTGTGTAGTCCTCTAGATGTTTCCTAGAACCAAAGTCCCCCTTATACTTCACCATCTCCTGTGGGCGGTCTCATTCTTGTTTAAATCTTTCCCTCATGTCCTGCTTTATTTTATCCCAGTCACAAATGGTGTTGCAATGTGATCCCCACCATCTTTCTGGGGTGTCCTGAAATTCCATGTCCAATAATGGGACCTTGTGGCTCTCTATTATAGTTCTATCAACCATATTCAAAAAATCATCTACTAATTCTATGCCATGGAAGGTTGGGTAATTACTTACCTCGGTTCCAATCTAGTAAACTGAACATATCTTGGCACAACATCTAGTATCAACCTCATATCATCCCTGTTGCCAAGCATCCCAAGCACCTTCCGAGCTAACTTTTGAGCTCTGTATGCTTCTCCAACTGACTGATCCTCCTGCTGTGGGATTGATGAAGTCTTCTCTTTTTCCTACATTTAGCCTGTAAAAATGATCTAGCATTCCAGGCTCATCTCGATCATATACAGGTTCAGTGAACCTTGGTCCCTGGTATGGATCTAGTGGTTGTATTACCTGCATCCCTTCTACTTCAAAAATCATCATCTCCTTTTTAGGGTTGATGATGGCATAGTTCTCATATGCCTAGTCGATACTAAGGAGTGTTGGGTAAGGGTCCTTATCACCCATTATATTTGTTACTTCAAATTAGACATGAGTTTTTTTCCTTGCTACATCTATCTCCACACCTTCTAGCCTCCCGATCAGTAAGATGTAGTATTGGTTTGCCATCCACAGTGAATTGGTGAATACTCCAGTTGTGACTTCCCCAGTGCTTCCGATGTTTTTCGAGGTAGGATATTAACATCTGATCCAAAATCTAGCATTGTATACTTAATCTAAAACCCTACAAATTAAGCATCGATCTAGAATTCTCTACTAGTCCTTTTCTTACTCCTTTGAATCCTCCTCATATGTCTTTCAAGCAGATTTGCGGATATTTCTTCTTCTCTCGCTTCTTCTTCTGGTAATAATTCTTTTACATTCCCGCTGAACTCCCCTAACATCTCTTCATTATCAAATATTTGTAGGAATATCCTACACCATTCTCCAATTGGTCGATAAATTGTCGTTGTGCCTGAGTCCTGCACCTTGTCCTTTTTAGCTTTTGTTAAGTTATCAAAAAACTTGGCTTCTTCTTGATAGTATCACCTTTGTTGAGTAGGATTTATGAGCACTTTGGGGATGCCACCCAAACAATTGAGGGCTAGTCTTTCACTCCCTGATCATCCCCTATCTTCTTACCCCCTCTAGTAACTATGTTTATATTGGTTGGTGGGATAATTTCAACAGTCCGTGGTTCTGCATTGATCAAGTTAGTTTTGCGCTACCTAGTCCTTTCTTCCCATCTTGCAATCAGCTCTTGGAAATATTATGTGGCATGTGAATTGACCCGACACTATGAGCTCCAAGATCTTCTTGGGAGTGGGTAGTCTCTAGAAACATGTCCCTCCTGATCGCTATTGTAGCACCTCACGAGTCCTCTATCCCCTGTTCTTCCTCCTCTCATACCTCCTACCTGTCCTCGTCGACCAGTTTAATTAATTCTTAATGTTGAATAGTCCAGTTGTTTTGCTAAGGCGTCTAACATATGACACTGGTCGGTATTGTGAGTCATTGATGCACATAGCTCACAGTAATTATTATTGGGCACATTAGAGTAATTCTGTAATATTGTACATAGTCACAGCAGATATCCATAGATTCTACAGACTTCGTAGTAGTCTTGTGAATTTCAGCACGAGAATGCTCCTAGTGATCCTACCGCCACAACACCTGTTGTTGGTGGCCCCCCTCATGATTTTGAAAGCTCAGCTAAACTACTTGTTCCTCTCAGTCTTGGGAATTTAGTTGCTACATGGCCCTCTATTAGGTAGTGTGTGCAACATACATTGGGTTTTCCTAGTCGAACCAACTGTAAGTCCTTTAACTTTTCTGTTAGATTGGAAATCTTATTTTGGTGGCCCATGATCGATGGATCCTGAGATCTCATTCCTCCCTAAAACTCATGGGGGTACCCTGTCACAGCCTCTATGTGCGTTGCTTGCTCCAAATCATATTGGAGGGTTTCTATCTTTCGTTTTGTTAGTGGTGCCCTAATAAGGGGTAGGAGCGCTTTAATGAACCAATCCCTCTGATGATTAGGATCTATTGTATAGCTTAACTTATCGATTGCATCTTTGAACCTCTGTATTAATTCTTAAGAAGTCTCTCCTTCCTTATGCTTGATCTCCCACAGTTTCGACAATTCGTGCTGATCTATTTGAGGTACTTTGAAGTCTTGCACAAATATCTTCTTAATGTCTTCCATACAGGGATTACAATTCAACTCCACCCATTTGATAAACCACGTTAGAGCTTTCTCCCTCAGAGTAGTATGGAATTCAATCACCGTCATGTTGTTTGATGTTTGGCGGGCTCTCCACATTTCTTCACATAGGTACCAATGTTGTTCCACATCTGCGTTCCCTCTACCAGTGAACTCTGGATATCTAGTAAAGGATATTTCCATTTTGGTTTGACTATGTGCTAGGAGCACAAATTATCGGGCTCTGGGTTGCTGAGAGCCTTGTGATGCCAAGTTACTAATATTGCTAGCCCCACTGCTATTAGATGTTTCAAAAGTTGTCTTATATCTATTATGCACACTGTGTATCACTTTAAGTAATTTAGCAACAAATTTACCAGAGCTATTGTAAACCACCAGTGGAAGGTCGGGGTGAACACTACTAGAGCTTTTGGGATATCGATGTCAAACTTCGTCTGACATATCATCCTCTGCAAACAATCACCTCATCACATCGCACATCTCATCTTCCATCTCTTGCTCAGAAATGCTATGATTTCTTCCTTCTTGTATATTTCCGGTAACCTGAGAGGGAGGGTTCCTGTCATTCTCCTGGCTCCCATCTGTCATGTCAACATCCATCTCTTCCTATGTGTCCTTTAAGATCTTATTTCTCTGTTTCAAACTCTTCGACACCGCTCCTACTTGGTGGGGTCCTACAAGTCTCTCTTTCAGCACCTATACTGCTCTTCCCTGCCATTTTTCTGCTATTAATGCTCTCCTTTGTGCTTTAACATCTCTAGCTCTTCGTGATCCTTCTATATCCATTCCTTCAACAACATCCTAGTTCCACAAATGGTAGCGTTCTCCACTTAGATCCTTCACTTAGCACTCGGGTTTTACACTACTATACTCACTTCATGTAAAGGTATCAACCCTTCCTCCACCATCAACATATTAATCCAAAAGGGTACCACTTTCACTAGTTTTCCTCTCAACCTCGATCTGAATACCACATCTTCTTTCGCGAAGGACTGGTAGCTCTCTGTTACAAACTTAAAAACGTACCCCTCTATGGTATTTTGTACCTAGAAATATACTATTGTCGTTAGGTCAGTATCCAAGCATTGGAGCATTGTGACATCTACGGGGACCCAATCACGACATTTTGGTGTCAATTCTTCTGGCCAATTCTTCACTTTTACTCTCCTTAAGTAGTTGTACAGCTCTTTTGAAATTTTACACAAGAAGATATCGTATTAATCACTCGCAACCTCCGAGTACAATATTTCTTCATCCATCTTAACAGTAGATCGACTTCGAAGGGTAGCCTCTTCTCACACAAACCTATCCACTTGATTATCCGACTTGTCTCATATCTCCTTCTTCAATATCCTTGATACCATATTCTAGACTGCTTCTTGTGATTTCTGGTCTTGACAATAGAACCATTTGTTGGCACAAAAATGTCACCAGAGAACAAACCCTTGGTTCAGGCACAAGGGGCTAACAAGGATCCAGTGTAGTCTAGGCCAACACTGACATTTTCACCTTACTGAAGGGGTAAGGAGTCTCACTCGAGGTGTGTTGTGACCAAAACTAAGAAGCATTAGAGAGATATCATGGGAGATCCAGACATTAACTATCGATAACTTAAAGAGATCATTCATCACAATGTTATACTACTACAATTACCATATTCATCTAGTAAAAGTCCATTAATTAAAATTTTGAGAAGGTCTATAAACTAGAATAATACACTTGACCATAACACCATTCAAACTATCTCATTCATTCATTAACATCAACTTAAGGAAGATTCATTATAGTATACATTAGGCATAAATCCTTTGATTAGATACATAAAAAACCATAGACACAGGATTCCTCAGACCTTTGACCAAGTCTAGCTCTGGCCATTCTATAACTACTCAGGTCCTTGGGACCATGTTCTTCTACACTACTAACCTATGCTAGATACCAACCCCTCTCCCTCACTTTCTTATGATTTTATATCTTCTTTCGTCGTTTTCACTGCCAGTTCTATTCGACTATCCTTTCCCTCGGCTACTTTCTGCTCTCCTTCTTATTCACTCGATTGTTCCCATTTTCAACTGCCCATATACTGTATTTTCTTGGATCCATCCCCAAATGTCATCTCCAAAACTCAACCATTTCTCCCACCACTTATTCTTTGCCTTGATTCTCTCAAAACTTCAAAATTCAAAACGAAGCCCCCAATAGTGAATTGCATCCACAAAGGCATCATTTAACCATTTATTCCTATTACATAATATATTTATCAGTAATACTTCAACTATGGAAGTAGGACTATGATCATGACTCATGGCCATGCGAGCTACAGTAAACATTTGGATAGAATTCCATTAATGTTTGTATTGAGTCATTAAAGAATCTTATTGGTTGCATGCTATGATTGATTCTTTTCTCCAAGTTGAAATTTCTACTTAAGGGTTGATTTGAAATATAAGTCTTGTAATTGAATGAAAAGGTCCACATCATGGATTTGGTAGAGCATAGAAGGAAATTTTAGTATTGTACCCATGGGTATGTGACAAAATCACACGTTCAATCCAATCCACACTTTCACAAATATAAAGGCACATAGTCTAATCAATGTTTTAGGAATGTAAATCTCACTTGTAAGAAAGTAAATTACTCTTGTAGGAAATTAAAACACACTAGAATCTAAAGGTTACTTGCTCAAGTATTAAAATGAACATACGATCCAATGAAACGAGAATTATTTCGTCAAAACAAGATCTATTTTCTCAAATCGAGAACTCTAGCCAAAAAACATGAAAAATGATTCAAAGATGAAAAGTGTTGATGTTGCACCAACACTTTTTTTGGGTAGATTTTCAGCAATTTTTATCAATGGCAATAAAAACTGAATTATTTTACAGTGCAAAAAAATGAAAAACACATGCAATTGATGTTGCACCAACACCATTTCTTTTTGGGTAAATTTTCAACATTTTTTTAAAAATCGCAGTGAAAACACATTTTTTTTGGTAAATTTTCAACCTTCTTTTTTAAAAGAAATGAGTACATTTCACTAGGCACAATTGATAAACAACTGCCATTATTCCACCATTAGTAAAACTATTTTATCAATGCCATACAAGCCAACATGTCTCTAGAGACTTGAACCCAAGCTACTTGGGACACAAATTGTGAACCATACCACTTGAGCTAAGTTCCTTTGACAAATTTTCAACATTTTTAATAATGTTAGTAAGATCCAAATTCTTTTGCCTAAAAAACATGGAAAACGCATGCAAATTGATGCTAGATCATTTTTTTTGGGGTAAACTTTCAACATTTTTAATAATGATAGTAAAAGACAATTTTTTTTGCACAAAAAGCATGAAAAAACACATGCAACTTTATACTGCATCAGCATTTTTTTTGGTTAATTTTTTTTTTAACAATAACATTAAATACTGAAATCTTTGTGCATTAAACATGAAAAAACAACTTGAAATAAAAAGTGTTCATGTTAGCTAAAATTTCAACATTTTTAGGCAATGACATTAAAAATAAAATATCATGACTCCAAATTTTTTTAAAATTCCAATAGTTTTCAACAATATGTTGAAGATAAATATCACTACTCTAAAAAACCTAAAAGCTCCAACAATTTTCAACCATGACATTAAAGATAAATATCATGACTAAAAAAAGTTAAAATGTTGACATTGTTTTAACCATGACATTAAATATATAATATCATGACTCATAAAAACCCTAAAATTTCAACATTTTTCAACCATGGAATTTAAAACAGATATTATGACTATAACGAACCTTAGATTCTCAACAAATTTCAAGTTCAAATATCATGATTAAATTAAATCTTAAAAATAAATATTTAAAGAAAAAATAAGTATACCAAATGTTAAACATACAATTCTTTTAAAATCTTGCAATGAAAACTTGAAAACCAACCATCAAATTAACACATAGTGGCCTTGCTTGACTTATTGCAATGAAAACATAAAAATCAACCATAAAATTAACACATAAAAAAGCGTAATTGTAACGAAAACTAAAAAATCAACTCTCAACTAGACACATGTTGGGGTCAGGTTGCTAGTTGAACATTGAGAGTTACCCTTACAACAATAAATAAATTAATAAAATAAAATACAACCACAACAACAACAACAATAAAAAAATAAAACATAACATAAAAACATAATAAATAATAAATAAAATAAAATAAACTCAAACATTGAAAAAGCTTAAATTTAAAATTAAAATTGACCAAAAAAATCAAATATAAAAATAAATAAATAAATTGTAATTAAAAAAAAAGAGAAGATGAAAAAAAAAAACATAATAAAAAAAAAGATTCAAATACTATTAAAAAAAAAACATTAATTAAAAGAAGAAGAAGCATTAAAAAATTAAATAAAAATAATAGAAAAGCGCAAAAAATTATCTCCCCTTCAAAAAAAAATAAATGTGAAAATTATGTCTTCCCTTAAAAAAGAAAAAATTAAAATAAAAGAAGGGAAAAAATAAAATATAAGTATATGTCCCCCATTTCAAAAATAATTAACAATTAAAAAGTATAAAATAACTAAATAAAAAAGAAAATGTCCTTAGCCCCTGGCTTGCCACCCCCACAATGCCTAAGTGTCCTGGGCTAAGGGCATGAGCAACCGTGCCTGCCGTGGCCCACTCGGGCATTGTGGGGCTGGCGACCAATTTTGGGTCTCAAATGTCATCCCCATAGCCCCGAAGGGGGCCCTACGAGGGGCTCTGCCATTAAATTTTTTATTTTTGTTTTTAATTTTTTTTTTTAAATATTTTTAAATGAGACATTTTTTAAATGTATTTTCTGCGTTTTTTTGTTTTTTTAATGAGTGACATTTTTTTTAAATGTTTTTTCATTTTTATATTTTATATTCTATTGAATATATATTTTTATTTTATTTATTCAGTTTTTTTGTTATTATATGTTTAATTCTTGATTTTCACTTTAATTTTTATGTTAATCATCATTTTTTCAAAAAATTGGTCATGTATATTTTTGACATAAAATTCATAAAAAATGTTATTTTTACTTTGTTTCCCATAAAAAATGAATTTATTAAACATGTCATTTTTAGCAAAAAAGTCTCAAAATGTTTTTGTCAATGTTTAATTTCTGACAATTATTTGAATATATATATATATATATATATATATTAGATATAAGATATAGATATATATAATCCTAACTTTATAATATTGACCTTTTTTTGAACTATGCAAAAAAATGAAGATTTAATTACAAAAAATATTGAAAAGGAAAACAAAAAACACAAACCTGAAAAACACTTATATCTTAGAGAAGAAGAAGAAGATGACTAGTTCAAAAATTGTTAAAAAATTAAAAAATAATTATCCACACTTAATACATTAGAAAATTTAAAGTGTCAAAAGTAAGCCCGCCAAAAGAGGCGTTGATGCTACATCATTGTTTTTCAAAATCAACATGAAAATCACTAACATTATAAAAAAATGTACATACTTGATAATAAGAAAATTTAAAATGTCAAAAATATTATCCAAAAAAAAATAAGGTGTATCCTATATCTACACTTTTCAAAATCGAATTATTTTTTATACCTCTAAAATGTGAGAACTCGATATAGTTCTCATTGGATTTTGTGTTAACGATCTTGGTTGTTGTAACTAATATGTAATGCACACGTATGATATGAAACACATTCAACCACAAACCATTTATTTAGGCTTGTTCATAAAGGAGATGTAACCATAAATTGAGCGCTTGATAAAATACCCAATCCAAACTATTTAAGACAATAAAACTATTATGATTTTGGAAACATAGTACATTTTAGTACTACAACATAGTTGCAACAACAAACTTAACTCACACGATGTTGTAAATCCTTCAAGAAATCAATTAGTGAGTAAATGAAGATGACATTAACACCTGAGTTGCAGCAATAAACCTACAATTCAAAGTTGCAACAATTAGTAATTCAAAGTTTCAACAATTAGTAATTCAAAGTTAAAGTAGAAATAAACAAAAATAGAAATTATAGCCATATCTATGTTGTGGATACAAACATTACCTAGCTAAGGTGGGGAACTTACCTCCTTAAACAACACACTAGTTAGAAAAAAATAAAATGTAAATGCTCAATGCACCATTACTCGAATCAAAACAAAAATTAAATTGTAAGAAATTTGGAAAATATAATAACTTTTCTTGTCTTTCAATTCTTAGTTATTGGTTACCCAATTCATGGAGAGTAGATGGGTTTTATATAATATGTTTTCTATCTAAATTAATAAAAAAAGGTGGAAGGAAAACCATAACAGTTGGGTTCATCTTGTAACATTGATTTTCTAATAAAATGGAAAAAAAAAATGAGCGTGAATTGAATTGATTCAATTGTGTGATAGGTGGTGGCTGAATCATCCTCTTTTCTTGGTCATCCAATTATTCCTATTGTCTTCCTACATGAAAATTCATTCATTGGCTACATAACTAGTGGAAAAAAGACAGCTGAATGGTTGACTATGGCATTGACATAATAGGTGCAATGTTGCAAAATTATCGCTAGAGTTGCAACAATAGGAAAAATGGGGAATTACAACATTGTAACACTAGTAGGGATTGTACGAGTCACAACACTAGTAATCACAACACCAGAGTCACAACAACAATGATAGTGATACAAGTTTTCTATTGAAAAATCTGGTAGCTATCGTCAGTATTTTCATTGGAGAATTAATGGAGAAAATTCAAATTTTGTTGTTTGACCAAGTCATCCTAAAGTCAGCAAGTCAGCCCCACACATGGAAAAGGCCACCTCCTCAACCACATATAAATATGACTTCATTGGAGCTCATTTTGGAATCATCATCAGACATCATTCAATTTCAAAATCACAGAGACACATCCACACGTGTGAAGGAGTCAAAGGAGGGTTTTCTATCTATGTTGACCAACTTGTATTTTTTTGTTTGACTAGTGTTGACTTGAGCTAGACTTGCTTCTATTGACCGAGACTTTGACTATTATGAGAAGGTAAAATTTTCTTGAGCTTCGCTGACTCTTGGTAGACCGAGTTTCTATTTTTCTTAGGTCAGGATCGTAGGTTAAATCTTCCCCTTTGACTAACAACTGTAGGTGACTATTCAACAGAGGTTAACTGAATTTTGACCCTCTTGTTCTAAGCTTCCATAGGACGAAATTCACCTTATTGTTGCAAACTTTCCTTTGACTGAAGTTGAATTTTTTTTCTCTTTGTCTGTTTACTGTTTTGACTTGGTATTCATTGAGGTTATATTTATAATCTTGTTGGAATATTTTGACGTAATATTGATGAACTAAATTCTCTTACTCATAAGGAAAGATTGGTTGGGTTTTCCCCTTGTGGATTTTGCCTTGGTTTTTAGCCTAATTTCTAGTGTTTGTTGTCTCTTACTTACTATTTATTATGATCTGTATTGCTCTATTATAGAAAGTGAATTAAGCAAAGTCATTCAGTAGAAATCACATAAGAGAAACTAGTGAGTGTGGTTCATCATTAAACCACTTAATGATTGGAATAGTATAAGAATATGGATTGTATCATTGGAAGTAGTTATCAATTTTGAAAAACTATACTAGTCTTGACTGCACTATAAAATCAACATGGAATTAGAGTTTTGGTGAAGGAAAAGGGTTATGAGATCACCTTGAAGAGCATATTGAAGAAAATTGAGAAGCACTTTGAAGATTTTGGGATTCTACCTTCTATCTTTGATCAGCAATCTTCATCAATGAATGTCTTCATGAAGGAAAAAAAATCTTAAAGGAGCTACTAATTATAGGGCATGGAAGGCTAGGATTGACCTAGTACTCACAGGGCACAAGGTCTTAGGTATTGTTATAGGAAAATTTATAGAACTAGTTGATCAAATAGGAAAAGACAAATTTCAAGAAGATGTCATCTTGGAAAGATGAATCATTATAGAATTTCTTAAGGATAGTTTAATTCCCTATCTTGTTGATCATCAGTCTTCCAAGGCTATGTATGTTGCCATTTTTTGGTTGTACACTATCAACAAAATCAATATAAAGGGTCAAATTCACAAGATCAAGATGACAAAGAATGATACAGTGGCATCATAATTCGTTAAAATTTCACAAATAAGAGATCAATTCAAAACCATTGAAGAAGAAGTATCTAACAAAGAATTGGTAGTTGTAGCTTTGGGTGGTTTACCTAGATTGTGGGATTATTTTTCATCAAGAACAATCAAGACTCTATTATAGAGGATGTGAAGAACCTTTTGCAGCTAATTCAAGTAGTAACAAGAAAATAATCCCTAATATTGGAATATTTCAAAGAAGTTCTAGTAGAAGACAAAATTCAAGACCTGGTCCAAGAAGGGAATATGCTCCATAAACAGGACGACCTCCCCCCTCTTGAGATTGAGGATATAGAAAATATTTAACAAATGTTCAATGTTTTCATTTCCAAATATATGGTCACTATCAATATCATTGTCCTCAAAGGAATTAAATGGATTACTATAAAAGGAATGGAGATAAAAGGAGGAGAGAGAAGCATCATGTTTCTACTACTGATCTAATGAACCATCTCATAAGAGGAGGCACAAGAATAATGATTTTTATTCTAAGTACTCATTCTATTCTACCTCTATAGGTTCCAGTGTAGGTCATGATGAAATATGGTTGGCAAACAACAGTGCCTCTTGGAACATGATTAGAAGTTGTGTAATCCTCAGTGAATTGGTTGAAAAGAAGATAAGTCAAAGAGTTTAAATTGGAGACAATGGAAAATATGAAGTCAAAGGGATTGGATTTTCATACTGCCAATTGGAATTACGAGGTAATGTATCTATTAACAATATCTCATATGTTCTTGGTTTGAATAAGAAATTGTTGTCTATTTATTCTCTTCAAGACAATGGATATAAAATTTCTTACATGGATGGACACATTCTAGTATGGAAAAAGGATGCATCCTATGAATATGCTAAAGTCATTGGTGTACAAATTGGAGGTCTATATCATCTAGTTGGACATTTAATTCAAGCCGCGCTACTCAACACCTATGATCTTTGTGTATGACATTGAAGTTATGCTCATGTTCATTATAAAGCATTGTCTATAATGAAATATTTTGTCAATGGTGTACCAGAAATAAAATTTGATCATAATGGAGTTTCCATGGGATGTGCCTTGGAAAGAATGTTAAAGGAATATGTACTAGCAGTGACAGTAGATCCAAAGGAATATCATATCTTGTGCATTATGATGTTTGTGGGCATATGTCTGAGAAGACTTTGGGTGACAACGTGTATTATGTGATGATTTCTCTAGCAAAACATGGATTTATCTCTTAAATACCAAGTATCAAGTGTTTGAAAAGTTTCATGAATTCAAAACACAGGTTGAGAATGCTAAAATAAAAAGAATCAAAACTTTATGGTCTGATAATTGTGTAGAATATGTATCCAAGGAGTTGATTGACTTCTGGAAGGATGTTGGAATTAAGAGTGAGATGATAGTTCCCTACTATCCTCGACAAAATGGAACTATCGAAAGAAAGAATAGGAACATTATGGAAGCTACCAAGGCCATGCTTCATGATCATGGACTACTAGTGTTTTTGTGGGGAGAAGTTCCAATAACAACTACTTATGTTCAAAATAGGTTCCCACATCGAATATTGGACTATAAGACTCTTGAAGAAGTCTTCACACGTGAGAGACCAAATGTTTAGAATTTAAGTATATTTGGTTGTCCTATTTATGTTAATGTTCCCTAGGAGAAAAGAAAAAAATTGGAACCTTCTCAGGAGAAAGGGACTTTTGTTAGCTATAATGAGAATTCAAAAGCCTTCAGGGTTTATTTTCCAAGACAATGTTTTATTGAGGATTTTAGGGGTTTTATCTTTGATGAAAATTTTTCTTTCTAGAATTCCAAGGGTTCACACTTGGACTTTGATGACAAGATACATGTGGCTT
>APFE031044851.1:15278-30927 GCA_000404065.3 Pinus taeda
TATTCTCCTCCTCTATCTGTTCTGAGCACTTTGATGTAATGCCCACACTGTTTCTCAACAAGAGTTTTGAAGTGGCGGAATTTCTCAAACACTTAACTCTTCTCTTTCAGCATATACACCGATATCTTTATGGTGTAATCATCAATGAAAGTTAAAACATATCTATTTCTGCCAAGTGATGGTACTTGCATCGGTCCACACACATCAGAGTGAACAATTTCCAAGGGTGCTTTTGCCCTTATACTCTTTCCTGCTGGAAATCTTTCTTTGTGTTGCTTGCCCAAGATGCAGCCTTCACAAAGGCTGTCCGGTTTTTGGATCAATGGCAATCCCTTTACCATTCCTTTTCTGTGCAACAAATTCAGGTCTCCGAAATTGAGATGTCCAAATCTCAAGTGCCATAACCAATTCTCATCTTTCACTTGTTCCTGAAAGACTTCTTGAGTTACAGCTGCAATAGTTCTTCCTTCCTTCAAATCTGCTCTGAGTTTGAGAGGAAACATTCTATTTCTGGTCATCTGCTCCTGTGCAATGATCTTCTTACTTGGAGGTATATCTGTGATTGTACACATATCATCTTTGAAGAACACGTTGTAACCTTTGTCAATGAGCTGCCCAATGCTCAAAAGATTACATTTCAGACCAGGTACATAGTATACCTCTGGCACAATCATCTGCTCTCCATTTCTTGCTCGGATACTGACTCTGCCCTTACCCTTGACAGATATTTTACTACCAGTTCCTGTTGTTACCTCAGATTTCACATCTTCATCCAGATTGGCAAACATTGCAATATTTTCAGTCATGTGATTACTACAACCTGAGTCTAAGAACCAAACATCTTTTTGTTTGTCTTGCACAATGTTACATGTTAACAGCACATTCTTTGAATTCTTATTTTCTTCATTTGCAAAATTAACATTCTGCCTACTATTCATGTCATTCTGTTTTTTCCTACATTCATTGGCATAGTGCCCATATTTCTTATAATAATGACATTGGACTTGGGATTTGTCATACCTTTGTCCATGAGCTTGCTGTTTGCTTGAACCTTCATCTTGGTTCTCATTGCAGCTCCTTCCGCTTGTGCTTACAGGATAATATATGCCTCTGTTTTGGCTTCTTCCATGACCTCTGTTATTTGCTCTGCCTCTACCTTTTCTTTGGCTGAAAGACATCTAAGTCTTGAATGCTTGCTCAAAAGAGGAATCAGTTCCTCTACTCAGTCTGTGTTCATGAGACATAAGAGAAGCACTCAGTTCATCTACCGTGAACTATGAGAGATCTTTTGTTTCTTCTATTGCTACCACAACAGCTTCAAACCTTGAGGGTAAACATCTCAAAATCTTCTCTATAATCCTTCTTTCTTCAAGAATTTCACCATGAGATCTTATCTGGGTTATCAGCCCAATAACCTGAGTGAAGAATGAATCTATTGTATCAGGTTCCTTCATGCTGAGTGTTTCAAAGTCTCTCCTCAACATCTGCAACTTTGCAGTCTTCACCTTCTCCATGCCTTGATAAGCAGTTTTGAGAATATCCCATGCTTCTTTGGATTTTGTTGCTGCTGCAATCCGTGGAAAGACACTTTCATGTACTGATTGGAAGAGGAAAAAGAGGGCTTTTGCATCCTTCTTCTTGTCGCTCTTCAACTGGTCTCTTTCTGCTACTGTCAAAGCAGCCAACGCTGTTGCATCTGTAGGTTCAGCATAACCAGTTTCAACCAGCTCCCATATTCCTTGAGAAGCAAACAATGCTTTCATTTTTATGGACCAATCACTGTGATTTTTCCCATTGAACTGTGGTAGTTGGGAATTTGTCAAACCTGTTCCAGCATCTGCCATCTTAACTCTGTCTAGTTAAAGAAGAGATACTGACTGTAAAAATTAAAAATAGGCAAACACTTTCTCTGCTGGAAAAATCTGCTCTTCAAACTTCTTACAACTCCTACAATGAAAAAACAAACTTTGTTTTTGACTCACTGAGTGCCTAGACTAGCTCTGATACCATGTTGGAATTTTCTGCTAAATTCCTTAACAAACAGACAACACAAAAATGCTCTGTTTCTGCACAAAAAACTGATAATTTCGTTTTCTGGACTTGGTGTTGCAGCAACAGGATTCGGTGTTGCAGCAACGCGAAATAACAGTCTGTTTTTGACAACACAGAAAAACAGAAAAATTGCTTATTGGAAACTGTGTTGCGGCAACACAGTTTGTGTTGCAGCAACGCTGCTCGTGGTGTTGCAGGAACGCGAGTTTTGACGTCAAGCCACTCGGTGTAACGGCAACACGATTTTGACGCTAAGTCACTTTAAGAAAATTGACGCTTGGTGTAACAGCAACTAAAACAAGTTGGCGTCAAATCACTAATAGACTTACAGAGTGAAATCAAAGTATTTTTGACACTTGGTGTAACAGCAACAGAAAATCAGCAAAACAGTAAACTTGTATTCGTGAACAATAAACAAAACTGATACAGTAAACTTAGCTGTTAGAAGAGGAACACTTCAGTTCCAGAAATCGATTTTCTATCTCAGAAAATCGTAGGTTCAGCACTGCTGTGCATTTATAGAAGAGACACACTCTTGTTCTTCTAACCTTCACTCTTTTCTCTCAGAGTACAAAAACAGAACTGCTGTTCTAAAATTTCTTACACTTAGACGGAAAACAGAACTGCTGTTCTTTTCTGCTTACACCTTCTTGCACTCGAAAACAGAACTACTGTGCATTACATTTATAGGAAAATAAAAATCTGATTAAACAATAAACTAAGTAAAATATATGCTGATATTTATCTTTGTATTTATTGCAGAAGGCGGTGATGCCTTTTCAGCAAAAATAAGACGGCTGTCTGCAGGGAATTCAATTTCGGAATTTAATGCTCAAAAATATCAGAAGACTTTGCGGCACCGAACAATCTGAAATTACTGCTATAGATCAAATCTTTGTTCAGCATTTATGTGATGCAGTTGGAATTAAATTCCAACAAGGCAATCACCTGATTCCGCAAGCAGACACTCCCACATCGCCAACTCTTGTTCTTGTTGATGCCCACTGTCCCTCGACGACACTGTTTCTTCAACAGAAGCCGAGCTTGATGGAAATGCAGTGTCCTTCCTTTCCTTCTTCCTTTTCTTCTGATTGGCATTGGTATTGGCATTCTCATCGTTACTGTGCGCCGAAGGAGAAATAGGAGGTGGTTGTTCCAAGGTAGCATGTTTGGCAGCAGCGAGCTTAATCTGGTGACCGGATAGAAAGGACGCAGAGGGAATAGAGGGAAGCGAATCCGGAAAGTTGAATACGGCGTTGGGCCCTCTAAGGCAATACACTATGGCGTCGAAGGCGCGGGCGGCCTGTTCCGCAGTTGTGTATGATCCAAGCCATAACTTCTGTCGAGATCTCGGCATTCGAATCTCGGCTACCCAACTCCCCCATTTTCGATATCGGATTCCCTTAAATTGGGATGACCTTTCTGCGCCATCTTCGCCTGCTAGGGCCTGTGGGGGAATTTCGTCCATAGTGGAGTTGAAAGCATCGATTCAACGCTAATTATATTGCACGGTTGCTGACAAAAATGCCCTGCGAGTTCCATATATGGTGCGGAGATTGGAATACTCAAAACACGTAGCTCGGAAGTGAGCGTATGTATGTCGTGGACGGTGAAATGCTGAACACGCGTAACTCGGGTGATTACAGATCAATTTTGGCAGCTGAAACCATGCATATACCATTGATTGTCTTGATATGCAGTTCAAGACATGAAGAGATTGCGGGTGTAGAAAGGCTTTCGTTCTTGGAAATTACCAGGCGAGTCACTATCCGATGATTCCATCAGTATTCACAACGTGAAATTGTAGATGAAATCGAACTCTTGGCCGATGAAATTTCGTTCCATCAATATCCAGAACATGAAGACAGTACGACAGTGATGAAGACTTTTTCCATCACTATAGAGAACATAAAAGAGAGTCGGGCAATGAAGGGACTTCTCTTCTTGTCCGTGACACGTGACATTGAGAAACAGATATGCTTTGCGACGTAGGTGTATATGTCGGATGATTTGATGCTATATATCGTCAATGTCTTCATATCCTATTCAGACGCGGTAACACATTTTTTTTCCAGGAGAAAAAAAAGCATGATATATTATATTGAGTCAATATACAGACAAAAGTATATATATGTGATGTCTATATCTTGTCCATATACAGCAGATCACATCAGATTTTTAAATGATAACAGATCAGATGTCTAGAGCATGAGGACAATAATAAGAGGCAGTAACACATGTGACTGTGCTTCTCACGTTAAATGGGAATATTTATTAATTAATTTAATTGAAAAAGTAGAGAAGAAATAATATTGAAAAGGTAGAGAAGAAATAATAACTTTGAGAGTTGCGAGTAAATCTCATATTTAATTTGCTTTTCATATTATGAATAATGTGAAGGTTAAATATTCAGTATTTATTTAATAATTATTAGGCTCAAAAATATGTTTATTTTAGAATAAGATTTTTAAAATTAAATTTAAATTATTAAACTAATGATAAGGATATAACTTTTTATAAAAATTTTAAAATATTTATATGAATATACAAATAAAAAAATTATCTACAAAGTAATTATAATTTTTTATTTTAATTAAATTAATTAATTAAAAAATGTAATAAACAATGACATAGTAGATTGATTGTGTAGATTAATTAATTAAAAAATATTATATAAAGATTAAGTTGTTGTTTTCTTTACTATATTATATTCATAAACCATAAATCATGATATTATAAAAAAAATTATTTACATATTAAAAATCGAAAAATATTTAGATATTTATTATAATGATAATGATGGTGGTGGTTAACGGTCACTCAGACCAAACTTTGGTTTATAATAAATTATTTAGTTTAATTTAAGATTTTATTTCTATACTCAAAGAGCTTGGAGAAGGCTCATGAATTCATTATAATTTTGACAATATAAAAAGCTAAAAAAGTCAGCCATACAATAAAGATTTTGACATTAAAATAAAAAGCATAAACCTCCACACTCAAATTAAATGGAATAAGTGTCACCTGTTTGAAAATCTTATCCATACGCATCACGTCTTTGAAAATCCGTCGATGTGAAAGTATTTTCACGCGTAACGTGGAACAGGTGTAGCGTCATAACGTGGAAAAAACTAAACTAGTTGAAGTCATAACATTCCATTTTGCACTAGAGATAGAAATGCAGCACGCTCCATTCATTGAAAGGTTAATAGAATGAAGGGCGCATTTGTACAATATTTGAATTATTGATCGAATGGAAGGCCTTCTCTTCTTAAATCTGGCATCCCTAGATACAGCTACTGTGGCTACCAATGCAGCTTTGTAGATGGTTCTTTGATGCCTAGCCATGCACATGCTACTGTGTAAGCATTTATTTGCATCTGCCACTACTCATGAAGGCCCAGCTTAGTATTCGTTAAGGTGCTTCCAAATTAGGAATTATATTTATATTTTTAAGTATATATCCTTCCAAATTTATACCGAAAATCGTTTCTCAAAACTGATTTCATGTCAGGGTAGATTTCCTTTTCTATTAGCAAATTTAATCGTGCATATTAGAAAAGTTAGACGTCAAGCTTTTCTTTCTCTCAGTTTATATTGGTGAAAAAATCTCTTTCAAGTTTATTGCTACAAATAAAAAAACAGAGTCGGAGTTTCCTTTTTTCATTCTAATCATTGAAAGTCTGTAAACATTATTGTTTAAGGAAGGCCATGTTTACACTCAAACTCAAAACTCAAACTGTTACAGCATGTTTTAGTGAATTTGAATTTTAGCTATGTTATATGCAAATTACTGATACAATATTTATTTGAAATCATTGATATAGAATTATTATACCCACCACAGGGATTTTCTCTGATTGGATATACATTGTATTTATTTATATTTTATATAAAAAATTAAAACTTTATCGACAATAACATTATCACTATAATAAGACATCATTATTCTCACAAGCTGGGATTAGATCTTCTTTTGCCCCAATGTAAAATTATAATTAACAAAAGATCTCAATTTATCAATCAGTAAAAGCTAAATTCACTAGATTCTAAACCTTAATGCTAACTTGAATTCGAAGTTTTTACTCTAATTTCTCTATATTTAAACTAAGCTCCACTAGGTAGTTACTATGTTGCACTGGTTATCAATTGATTCCTATAGATGTTTACAAACAAATTGATTTATATGGTTGTGCTAGTTGATAAATTAACTGAAATTAAGAAAACCTTATTCCAAAATAAATGCATCTAACTCTATATAATTATTATATTTAAATATGTTTTAGTTAGAAGATTATTTTAAATTTTCAACACTTGTGTGTTTATTTACATTATGTGTTCACTTGAGTGGGCCTAATGCTTAAGAGGATATGTTTCCTCCTAAGAGGTCATAGGTCAAAAACAAGAGGTGCTTAGAGTATGTATGCCTTCATAGATTAGTCAAGCTAAGGAGGTGGGGTCCCTTCTCCCAGGAACAAGGGGTCTCATACATCAATTTGGAGTCCCTTCTCCCACAAGCAACGGGGTCTCATACACCAATTTAGATTAGTCAAATAGTTGCGAGGAGGCTTGGTTGTGACCTTAAAATTGGATGATAATAATAATAATAAATGAAAAAAATAAATAATTAAAAATATTTCAAATTCTATAGAATTTTCTTAATCTAATTAAATACCCTTTTATATATTCAAATGATATTTTAATTAATTACTTATAATAGAGCTTCCATAAGTTAATTTAATTATTAATAATTATTAAGTGATCAAACATATTAATATTCAATGGAATATATTTAGAATATTCTTAATGGTATTGAATGCTTAAAAGTTTAGATTTATCTTCAAAGCAGTTATGATTTTTTTCCATTAATTAAGAAAATATCATATCAAGAAGTGTCAAATGAAATGAATATGTTTCTTGGGCTTGTGCAATTGATAAACCATAATATTGGTGCATGCTAGCTTTTGTAGCATCAGATGGTGTTCTAGTATCGAGACTTTGATGAGGAGCTAAAACACATAATTCTTCCAAAACCCAAAAATCATTGCTGGAAATTCCACCTAGAGATGGTTCAATTAAATTAATGACCATAATTAAAAAATTCCTAACTCTCGCTTATAAAAAATGGCTAATTAATAGTAATTAATTGAGAAATATGACAGTACTCTAAAAATTCACACCTATCTACTTTGAAATTATCTCAACTATCGATTAAGCTTTAATCGTGGTCATTGGAGTCCCAATTAGATATTATGAGAAGAGGTTGATGAGTAGATGGAGAACACACCAGTACAAATACTCAGCGATGAAGGCAAATTGATTTCCCAGTGGGAGTTGATTCAACAGTGAGATCAAGCCAATAATAGAGTAGTAGTGTGAAAGGGGTAGAGTAGCAATGATCAATAAGAAGTTTTCTAATTACAAAGATTCAGGAAGAGGAGGCCAAATTTTTCTCCACGAAGCAGCATAAGGACTACGCAGTTGCATCAACAGAGTAGTTCTATTTGGCTGGAGTTGTAATAGTCTTACACACACACGCATATATAGTCTTCCCACGTTCCCTTATAATATTTATTCCATTCGTAATTGTTGGTGTCCTCTCTATGGTGCCATTATTCCTTACATTAGTTTATGAAACATCATGTGGTCCACATTTTCTAAGCTTACATATAAACCATCATGTTAAATATTTTTATAATTTTCGTGATTATGTGACAACTTGGCATATGATTAAGAAGGTGTGTAGGTGGCCAACATGTCAATTCCTTTTATTAGTTTGTTAGATGACCACTTTGTTTAATGTTAAACCGAACGACCAGTTTACAGAAGGTGAGGCGTGAATGTTGTTATAGCTCCTTATGATTACTTTGATACACACTGCAATCTTTAACCTTTGTATTTTTAACTGTGTTGTGGGATTTGTAGGGTCATATAACAGGAGTAAGCCCTCCCTCCTTCTACCTTATCACTTAAATTAATTTCCAATTTATCTGTTCTGGTATTCTATGTCGCATGTTTGACTTGCTTCTCGTAGCGAATAGTCTTGCACCACCTAGGCCAGTCCCATGCAATTGTCACATGGCCTATGGTATTCTCCACACTTTGATGGTTGGATTTGAGGGGATCTCATTCGAAAACTACTATGGATTACTCTTCTCTTACCCTAGAGTTAGGGTTTGTAACATGTCTCATTCACGAACCTTCTTGTCTTGCTCCATGTCTCAGATCCTATAATATTGTTCCAATAAGGAAGGATACTATCATAGCTAGGATTTTTGTCAAGGTGTTCTAGCACTTTCCAGAGCTCCGACACCTCCACTGCCCAATGAAGCAAGTAAATTTTTAAATGAGGGTCATTTTTAAAATTATTTAAGTGCCCTGATATGTTCTTGGTTTAAAAATCTGTGTTTTTCTTTTGCCTTATATATGTCCATACAGGGACATAATTGGGTGTTCGCTCTTAATTCATGATTTCAACTAGGATTGGCTTAATTTTTCCTTCTAGTATGAACTCAGTAAGTCGTTTGTTTTTCTTTTCCTCGTTCGGCTTATAAATATCCCCTCAATAATTTGTTAAGTTTATTGAAGTCTTCTTACACAATCTGTTGTCTTTTCTAAATTTGACGAATATACCCCTAATTGTCATTATGTAGGAAGACAACAACCATTATGGGTGCACTCCATGGTGCTGGCTCAACATGGTACCGATGCTCTATTTCAAGTATGTGTATTCTCATGAATTTCGATAGGCATTTTATTTTAGTGTTCCTCCAACATTATAGAGTTATTGTATTCGAAATAACCCCCTTTTTTTCTACATTGCACATTCTATGAAAATGTTGGCTCATGGTGGCCAACCTTCCTTCATCAAGTAAACAATTTATTATGAAGGGTTTTGTTTCACATATTTTGCATAATTATTTGATCATTTTTCTCAAACATGGTTGACACCAATCCCTCTATTCCTCTTCTCTAGGTACCTCCAGCCCCTGCATACTCAAGGGTTTTTCTCTTGCAGGTTTCAACATGGGTTCCAATATTATCGATGATTGGTTGACTACTCTCACTCCTTCTAGGTAGGTTATTTCACATCATCTTTGCTTCTCAATGGATAATTTCATGGTTAATGGGGAAAATGGTTCATTCTCTCTTATTTGCTTTATTGTCTTCTCTACTGGGATTGTTCATTGTTTTATGTGGTTTTGTTTAGCCTCAACGCAAACTTATGAGATGAAATCCTTATTTGTTATGGGGTTAAGTTTTATTTATTTATTTATGTACTTGTTGTATGTAAATATTTTAAGAGATAATTTAAACCACTATCTAGAACAATACCCATACTTTCAGTAGAAAGTCTCGAGCAATATTATTTCAAGAGTTGTACTCTCAAATTTCCTTTCTAGTTTGAATATATGAGTATGAATTCTTAATTTCATGTATTATGAAAGATTCATTTCTATGTAATCCTGTCATGTGATTACAATATTCTTTCCTCTATTTCAAATTTTGTTTTGTATACCATTTCTAGTGATTGGTTACGATAAAAAATATATTTCTTAATTATGTCTGAAAGCAATGTTTACTGCTACTATGATGAAATCTATTCCTTTCATAATGTCCATGTACGCAAGTTTTAATAGTAAATATGACATTTACATTTGACTATACTGATTAAGGAAATGTTCAGTCTCATTTCCCAAGTAGTTGTTTCCATAAGTAAATCTAAGGATTTATTTATATATATTTATGTATGTCTATTACGAAATGCTTCTATAGGTAGTTTAGTTTGACAAGTTTCCAGCTCCAGAAATTTGTACCGAGGCTATCATTTATTTGATTGTGTACTAGTATTATTCACAGCCTTGTATGGGGTTGATGTCAAGGTTATACCAGAATAACTCAATCATCTGGCTCAAACCTTGCTATTAGTCCTTTCTTCCTCTATAGGAAAGAATTCAACATTTACCCCAAGGTAATTGGCATACCTAGTTTTTCCCAGCTTCACGTTCTTTGTGAGAAGCTTGTGAGAAAGTGTTCCTCTTTGAAGTTGTTTAGAAATAACCTACTATTAGAAATGGTTGATCCAGTTAGATGCTTTTATGTTAAGTGACATATTTTATTAACATTTTTTTCTTTAATCTCCATCGCCGTATAATATTTGTTTGATACAGTTTAGTCACACCAATATTGGTTATCTAGTATCATTATTTTCTATCATTCTAATATTTCAAACCAAACCTCAAATTTTTCATCATGTCTCTCCATGTGAATGTTAATTCGCTTATGGAAATTATTCTCCTTTGTAATCTAGGAAAAGATCCATATATTAATGATGTAAGTCGCACATGAGAGAACACCATGGAAACTCTCATAAATATAATTCACATTTTAATTATCAATTTCCATAATTTAGAATTGACTACCCAACTATGATTTTGATCAATTACTCATTATTAATACAATTACTTGGCTTCTCTTTTTGTGTAGTACATCATATTCCATGAATGAGGAAATTTGAAACTAAACTAGTTATCGTTTCACCCTAGGTGCTCACATTATCCATAACCCAACCCAACATTGAAATCAGTTCCAGGGATAATAAATCAAGAGTATTTTATTTTTCAGTAACAATAAAAAAAATTATGATCTTCTTACACTATTCATTCTAGAATTTCATTAGAGAAAAATATTCTCATGCATGCATCCATAAATAGTCTATAAATCATGAATTTTCACTGTAATAATTTATTTTATTCCTATTTGAAAATTTCCTCACAATTATATAACCACTCCCATCTATCATTATTCAGTCATTTCTATGACCAATACAAAACATGATATAGATTCACTAAAACAGTTGCACATTTTAGAGTTCCTATTGCATGCTACAAAAATAACTAATATACTCATAATTTTCATCAAACTAATAGTTAATAAATCTATAGAAATTTCTAACCACATTTATAACTAAGGTTGCACTTTGGAAAAACACCTTCCTCCCAACCATGAACTGATCCTCCAATCCCTCCCAAGCAGAGATATCCTTCCAAAAGAATCAACCATCTCTTGTGATTCCATATAAGGTATTTCATGCCTTACTTCCCTAACAGATCTTTCCTTAGTGGTGTCCCACTTTCTAGGGTCTTCGAACCCAATAACCTAGGCTTTTCTATTTTTTTTCTCCTTTGTGAAAGAGGTATATTCTCCTTTTTCTTTAAAGCCTATTTTTTCTCACATGATGCTTTATTCACCCTTACCCATTGTTTCTTCCAACATAGAGTGATTTAATAATTTTTCTCTCCAATCGTATTAAATCTTATTAATCAATCCATAGGGATTTTTATGATTCATTTAAAGGAACATTGTCTTGATCTTATCTACCAACCTTGGTTTTTGGAGCTTGGCAGTAATCTCTTTAACTCAAGTGTTTCTTTCCTAAGTAATTTCTAGTTTTTTCCCTTTTCTTTAA
This sequence comes from Pinus taeda, assembly GCA_000404065.3. Taxonomy (NCBI): domain Eukaryota; kingdom Viridiplantae; phylum Streptophyta; class Pinopsida; order Pinales; family Pinaceae; genus Pinus; species Pinus taeda. The sequence goes on from APFE031044851.1 coordinate 26,800, forward strand.
TAAAATTCAGTTATTACATCATCATACTTTATTGTTTATTTAATTCTAGTTCACCATGACTTTCTAGCCATCACAACTATAAATAGTTATATCTAAAACATAAAAATATTTTCATAGAAACGAAGGGGTATTACATCTTCCCCCTCTTTTTAGTTTATAGTTTATTTCTTCATTCTTGAACCGAGAGGAATAAGATTCTTTCATTTTATCCTCTCGCTCCCAAGTAACCTCCTAAGGTGTAACATGCCTCCAATGCACTTTAACCCGAGCAACGAATCGATTTTGGAGCTAGATCTCTTTCTGATCTCAGATGCAAAGTGACCCTGATAGGAAATCTCCTTTGGGTTCCACCTGTATTGAATTCCAATCAACCACATGAGAATTCTCATGAACATATTTCTTTAATAAAGACACTTGAAAGACATTATGAACTTTAATATGACTGGGCAAATCCAATTGATATTCTATTAGACCAACTCTATCCAAGATTTTATAAGGCCCACAAAAACGTGGTGCTAATTTTTCACATGTACCAATTCTTAAGGTTTTGTTACTTGGCTTTACTCTTAAGTAAACATGGTTTCCAATATTAAATTCTTTATGAGTTATTTTCTTGTCTGTGTAGATTTTTTTCCTGTCCTATGTAAATTTGATGTTATTTGTAATATTCCATACCACCTATTCCATTTCCAGCAAAGCATCCTATCCTAATATCAATTGATCTTCTAATTGACACCAACTCAGTGATGTATGTCATTTTTTTCCATATAAAGCTTCAAAAGCACTCATTTTTGTTGAAGTTTGATAGCTATTGTTATATGAAAATTCTTCTAAATCTAGAAAACCCTCCCACTTAGTAGGCCTATCCATGACGTACATTTGCATCATATCCTCCAAGATCTAATTGGTCCTTTTTGTCTTTCCATTAGTTTGATGATGATATGTAGTGTTGAAATTTACTTGAGTCCTCGTTACCCCAAACAAAGATTTCTAGAACTTGGAGGTAAATTTAGCATCTCTATCTAACACTACAATCTTTGGTACTCCATGCAGTCGGAAAATTTCCTTCATGAATAGATTAACAATTTATACGGTTTCAAAAGTATACTGCAACAATGTAAAATGTGTTTCTTTAGTCAAAGTTTCCACTACCACCATGATGGATTCATGTTGTCATGTTATCCTTGGTAATCTTGTAATAAAATCCAATGCAATCACTTCCCACTTCCATTCAGGAATGGGTAGTGGGTTCAATAATCCAGCAAGGTGTTGATGCTCCACCTTTACTTGGCGACATTCTACACATTTTTCTAAGTATTATGCCACCTACTTCTTCATGCCTACCCAATATTTTTGTCCTTAATGATGTTATCATATTTTGGTATCCAATATGGAACGCATATGGGTTCTTGTGATATTCATCTAGTATCACTTGTTTTAATACTCACATTGGGAATATACAATCTATTTCAGTAGGTTAACAAATTTTTAGAATTTTTAGCTTATCTAGGAACTTCCATTTGTTGTAATTTTTGCTGAATATCCAGGTATTGATGATCTTATTGCATAGTTTGTAATATGTTCCAGAAAATATGTATTGACACTAATAATTGATACTCCCCTCAAATCATCATAATTTCTACTTAAAGCATTGACTATTTTGTTTTCCTTTTCTTTTATGTGTTTAATATTGAATTGAAACTCACCGAGGAAAGCTAGCCACCTTTCTTATCTAGCATTTAGATTAGTTTGGCTGAAAAATACTACAGGCTGATGTGATTTGTTACCAAGGTAATTTTTTTCCTAACAAATAATATCTCCACAGTTTTAGAGCATGTATCACTGCTACTAGCTTTAGATCATACATAGAAAAATTAGTTTCATGTGGTTTCAACTTCCTAGCCTATTAAGCTATCACTGCATTTTATTCCATCAACACTCCCAAAAGACCTTCCAAGCAAGCATCAATACAAACAGTGAATTCCTTGTTTGGGTCTTTAATTTTTAGTATAGGGGCTATTGTTACAAGTTGTTTTAACTTTTCAAATCTCTCTTGGAATTTGGATTTCCATTCAAATTTTGTTCCTTTCTTCTATAAGGAAGTAATGGGATAAGACAATTTTGAGAATCTCTTTATAAATATTCAATAATATCCTGTGATTCCCATAAGTGAGCAAACTACTGACACATCCTTAGGTATGGTACAATTCATAATAGCCCTAACCATTTCAAAATCAACAAAAAATTCTTCCTTGGAAATGACATGACCCAAATATTGTATTTTGTCTTTGTAAAACTCCCATTTGTTGAATTTAGAATATAACTAGTGTTCCCTTAGAGTTTGTAATACCAATTTCAGATGTTCTTTCTGTTCTTCTTCATTTCTTGAATACGCTAAAGTTTCATCTATGAATACCAACACAAACCTATAAAGATATTTGTGGAATACTATGTTTGTTAAACACATAAAGGTTTTTGGTGTGTTAATGAGACCAAATGGTAATGCTATGAACTCATAGTGACCATATATAGTTCTAAAAGTTTTGTTATGAATATCTTCATATTTTATTCAAAGTTGTTGGTGGCCTATTCTTAAATCAATCTTTGAAAATATAGTTTCTCCCCTCGCTTGATCGAACAAATCATCAATTTGGGGTAGTGAGTATTTATTTTTAACAGTTAGCTTATTCAATTAATGATAATCAATGCACATTCTAAATGTGTCATCCTTTTTCTTGACAAATAGTATGCGGTCCTCCCATGGAGAAACACTGGGATATATGTAACCTCTTTCTAACAGTTCCCGTAACTGCATTTTTAATTCTAGTAACTCTCGTATGCTCATTTGATAAGAAGCTATAGATAGAGGGGTGGCACCTAGTACTAAATCGATAGAGAAATATATGTCTCTACAATGGAGTAAACCTGGAATATCCTCTGGAAAAACATATTGGAATTCACTGATAACTTGTAAGGTCTCTAACTTTTACTTTTATGTTTGTTGTTTATTTGTTTCCAACAGCACCATGTATATCTGACATCCTTTTCTTGCATTCCTTTTTAGCTATAAGGCTCAAATTTTTTGGATGGATATTGGGTTTCATTTAACTCTAATTAACCGCGTTTACCCCTCTTGACCCATGCAACTCACTGTTTTCTCTAAACAGTTTATGAAAACTCCCTATTTCTCCAACTAGTTTGTGGCTATTAATAAATCATAGGAATCTAAAACAAGACTGTTTAAATATGATTATGTGTGACAACCATTTGAATAATAGTAAATTGATGCTCATATTGTATGTTCCCTTGTGACGCATTGATCCTAGGAATATTTATCGGAACATCAATCATAGTTGTTGCTTCATGGACCACTTGAATATTCTGAATAGATCCTGGATTATGTAGACAATCCCTTGATAAATGTGGTTCTCCACAACCCCAACACTTTAGTGGTTCTATTTCCTTGACCCCATTTCCCCTTTTCCTATTTAATTCCATGGGTTTCGACTCAATATGTGACTGTGCCGACTAATTTATATTTCCCTTTTTAAATTTCTTCCTCTAATGATCCTTTCCAAAATTCTAATATAAGGAGGTTTCTGTGATTTTTCACTCGTTACAGATTTGGTTATGTCCTTATTTTTCCATGTTTTTAAGTCTTCTCCTCTATTCTTGAATTGTTGATAGCACATCCTAGCTTTCCTTATTGCCTCATCCATTAAATTAGGATTGTCAAACTCAATCCTTTCTTTGTAAGGTGTTGGTAAATAGTTCAAAAGTCTTTGTACCTCGACTTTCTCTTCTTTAATATAGGGAACATGCCGTAATAAGTTTGTAAATTTCACTACAAACTAATCCATAGTTATTTGTACTAGCCTTAACTCATGGAATTCCTTGGCACAATCATCAGAGTATCAGTTCATTAGGTATCGAGACTTATACTACTTATGGAATTCATCCCAAGAAATTTTCTTCTCTCCCAATAGATGTATAATTTTGGCCTCTTCCCACCAGAGAGTAAGCTCCCCCCACCATATTGTAGCTTTGGTCTATAGCTAGTAAATAACCAATCAGGCCTTCAAGTTACTCTCGCACTCATATACCTAAAATTATTTTATCATGTTAAGA
>APFE031044851.1:53182-81552 GCA_000404065.3 Pinus taeda
AATATTAATAATAAACAATATAATGTTGATATTAATAATTATTAGGTAAATATTATGTATAATATTTTAATGAAGAGAAATATTAATTAATACATTAATATATTTGATTATTTATAATCAAAATTATAAACTTGTTTATTTTAGGGTTTATAATATTTATGCATTCAATTGAATGTTATTGCCAAGCTTTGATAATCCCTTGGGGTTTTAGTATTAATCCTATGGGTTTATTGTTTCCTTGGGTCTAGAAAATCAATCCCTTCGGTTTATTAATACAAGTCTTGAACCATGGTCAAGCATGGTCCAATGTCACATTGTGACAAAGATTGTCTCAATATGAGCATCAACCATGGTCAAGCATGGCCAAACATTTTTATTTAAGGTTTATAATATTTATGTTAAGGTTTATATTGTTTCCTTCAGTTGAATGTTATTCCCTTGGGTTTGTAATCAATTGGGTTTTTAGTATTATTTCCTTGTGTTTATTATTCCCTTTGCATTAAAATATCAAACATGATGAACTGTGGTAATCATTGTACACCAGGGCAACAAACATCAATCTCCATTATCCGTGGTCAACCATGGGTAGTCGTGTTGTGTCAAATCAATCATAGTCAACCATGGTCCAACTTCACATGGTGACAAAATATTATGTTAATATGAAAATCAACATTGGTCAACCACAATCCAACATTACATTGTGACAAAGATATGACAATCAACAATGGTAAAAAATGATTGACCATCATTGAACGCTGCATTGTGACAAGGATTGTCTCAATATGAAAATTAACCAGAGTAAATCATGGTCAACCATGTTTATGTTAGGTTTTATAAGATTTAACTTGTAGTTTATATACCTTGAGTTTATAAGATTTATCCCTTGGGTTTGATATTATCCCCTTGATTTATAATCCCTTGAGTTTTAATATATTAATATTCTTGAGGTTTATACTATTAATGTACTAATGCATTAATGGTTTTTAATGTTCCAGTAGTTTAAAATATATTAATATTAATGTATTAATAAGAATGGAGTATATTAATGTGTTAATGGTTTTTAATGTATTAATATTATTTACCTGTATTATAGTACTAATGTTAGGGCTTAACAGTTGATGATGGTCCATCATTTCTTTGCACAAAAAGTTGTATCAAAATGAAAATCAACCGTGGAGAGACATTGACTCACATGGGTATTAGATGATGTATAATATTTTTGTCAGTCTTTATATGCATTCACTTTATATTATTCAATAGTGTTTAATATTTTTCCCTTGGATTAAATATTTTTCCAGTGCATTTATAATCTATTCAATTTCCTTTATTAGTATTTATCTTAGGTTTTACTTACCTTGGGTTTCTAATATTTGTCACTTGAGTTTAATATTATTCCCTTGGGTTTTAATATTAATCCTTTTGGTTTATTATTCCCTAGGGTTTATATTGCCAATCTCTTGGGTTTATTAATCTAAGGGTTCCTATTCCTAGGGTATATTATTATTCATAGGGTTTATAATATTAATCCTTGGATCTAATATAAATCATCTTGGTTTATCATCACAGTCAACCATGGTCCAATGTCACATTGTGACAAAGATTTTCTCAATATGAAAATCAACCATGGTCCAATGTCATATTGTGACAAAGATTGTCTCCATATGAAAATCAATCATGGTCAATCATGGTCCAACATCACATTTTGACAAAGAGTGTCTCAACATGAAATATTATTCATAGGGTTTATAATATGAATCATACAATTTAATATTAATCTGTTGGGATTATTAAATAGGGTTAGTATTCCTATGGTATAATATTATTCATAGGGTTTATAATATCAATACTAGGGTTTAACGTTTATAATCCGTTCAATTTTCTATATTGAAATTTATCTTGGGGTTTATGTACCTTGGGTTCATAATATTTATCCCTTGGGTTTTTAGTATTAATCCTTTTGGTTTATTATTCCCGTGGGTTTATAATATCAAATCACTGGGTTTATTAATCTAAGGGTTCTTATTCCTAGGTTATAATATTATTCATAGGGTTTATAATATTAATTCATGGGTATAATATAAATCCCCTTGATTTATAATTGCGGTCAAGCATGACTCAACATCACATTGTGAGAGATGTGTTCTCAATATAAAAATCAACCATGGTTCAACGTCACATTTTGACAAATATTTCTCAATACAAAATATTATTCATAGGGTTTATAATGTTAATACTACATCTTAATGTAAATCCCTTAGGGCTATTATTTAAAGGTTCATATTCCTAGGGTTTAATATTATTCATAGAGTTTATAATATTAATCGCAGGGTTTAATTTCAATCCCTTTTGTTTATAATCATGGCCAATCATATTTATTTTAAGGTTTATAATATTCATGTGAGGGTTTATATACATTGGGTTTATAATATTTATCTCTTGAGTTTAATATTAGTTTCTTGGGTTTATAATCCCTGGACTTTTTAGTGTTGATCCCTTAGGTTTGTTATTCCCTTGGGTTTATAATCTCAAACCCTTGGGGTTATTAATCTAAGGGTTCATATTCCTAGGGTATATTATTGTTAAATGGGTTTATAATTTTAATCCTTAGTTTTTATTTAAATCCCTAAGGTTCATGGTTCGTGGTTTACTAAATTATTTTTTTTCCCCTGGGAAAAGTCGTTAATTTCTATTATAGGATAGTGAATACTTTTGTATATGCCGAAGCATTCATTATCTGGCAGCTTGAGGGGAGAGTTCTTTCGACTATGGAAAATTAAACAAAATAAGCATAATTGTTTTCACGCAGGGAGCATACCAAACTGATGCTTGTTGAGAGGTTCGCTTATATAGCGTGCTCTACGGCAGAGAGCCTTTATATTATGATACTATATATATATACTGTAAATGCAAATAGTGTTGTTCTCAGATCTAGCCAAAAGATATATGTACAAACTATAAACAAAATATACTGTGGTGGGCTCTAATGCCCATCTCCCATATGGTCATCAAAAGGTCTGTGATAATGCTGATAGTAAGTGCCATCGATCTCCTCCTGTATCAACCAATTGTTTCCTTGTCTGTGCGCTGCCTTTTTGGAGAGTTGATCTACGATGGTGCTCTGTTCCCTGTAGATGTGATGACATACAAATGATTCAAAGGAAGCTGTCAGTCTTTTTGCTTCATCTAAAATGTGCCTCAACGAAAAAGCATGACATTGAGATGCATCATTCAGCCAATTGCACACAATTTTAGAGTCTCCAAACAACTGGAGGTGTCTGCAATGTTTTTGGATAGCAAGTTTCGCCGTGCAAAGTTCGGCAAAATTGTTAGTGCCTCTGCCTAGATTTATTTGGATCTTATAGCAATGGGAGTCGTTGAGGTAGAGTATGGCACCGCCACTACATCCCACATCTTGGGCAGATCCGTCAAAGAAAGCCCATGGCTTTGTTTTATCGAGTTCTAACTGTCTATTGATACGCGAAGGGGCAGAGGATTCCTCGTCAGGTATCAAGTTATAATCTCCTATAGTGTGTTGAAGGATGGTAAGCCAGTGAGGGGCTTTTTGGTTGAAGATAGCCTGATTCCGTGCTATCCAAATGGCCCAGTAGGCGAGGAGTGGTATGTTACAGGATTTCCCTGAGTGATTTAGGAACCAGTTTTCCCATGCTTCCAAAATATTATTGCCTTGCCAGTTCTTCAAGTGCGGGAAATGGTTGGAGAGGTTGTTCCAAAACTGTAGTGTAATGTTGCAATACAGGAATAAATGTACAGTGTTATCTTCCTCTACTTGACATAGATGACAGCGAAAGGGTCCGTGAAAGGATCTCTTCATAAGATTCGTACCTGTAGGGATCTTATCAAATAAAATGTTCCACATGAGTAAGCGCGTTCGGGGAGCAGACTTAAGTTTCCATAATGTTTTCTATGTGGGGTGGATGTTATGAGGACAGTGAGGCTCCATGAGTTTTAGGTAACCCAGCTTCGGAGCATATACTCCATGTTTGGAAAAATCCCAAATGATTTCATCGGGGCCTTCAGTGAGCCTGATGTGAGCTTGGGTGAGAGCATCTGTGTATTGCATCCACTCGGCCTGCCATTGAGCCGGAATTTCCAGTTGTTGGGCATTGGACCAAGCCTGTTGGAGGAAGGTGGAGTTTGTTGGATCTCCAATGTGCATGATGTGTGTGATGCCTCTGTCATTCAGGTGTCTGATGAGTCCGTCTGAAAGCCTATGAATGTTGCCACATCCCACCCAAGGGTCCAGACCAATTCGCACCGCATTGCCCGCCCGAATGCACCAAGTCAATCCATCCCGAAGCAGAGGTAAAGTGCTGATCACCGCTTTCCATATGATGGAGATGTTATGATTTGGTCCATGATAAGTGCAGATCCAGTCCAGCACATTTAAAGGCTTGATATATTTTGCGATTGCTACCCGCGACCATAGTCCATCAAAAGTAAGGAGTTCCATCCAAGTTTTGCTGCCAGTGCCCTAGAGAAAAAATCGAGTTTCTTAATACCCCAGCCTCCCCATCGCTTGGGTCTGGCAATGGTGTCCCACTTGACCCAGGCAAATAGTCTACCAGGATGTTGACCCATCCAAAGAAATCTGCAGCAAATATGTTGTAATATGTTCAGAATGCCTTTTGGGATCCAGGTAAGGGCCATCCAGTAGACTAGTGTGGCTTCAATAACAGCCTTAATGAGAATCAGTCTGCCAGCCCGGGAGAGGTATCGATGGCACCATACCTAGAGTCTCTTTTCCACCTTAGCAATGAGCCATCACCAGTCAGCAATTCTGTAGCCATTAGGTTTCAATCTGAAACCAAGGTATTTAATGCCATCCGCCAATGTCAAGTTGCTGAAAGGGAAGCGCTGTGTAGGAAATAAAATCTCATGATTTGAGCAGCCAACTGTAGTAATCGTTGATTTGCCATCATTGATTCTCATACCATTAGCCTTCTGGAAGAGGAGCATGGAGTTATGAAGGGTGGTAGAATCCCCAATACTGCCATTCAAGAAGATCAAGATGTCATCAACAAATAATAGATGGTTAAGGTGGAATTTTTCCACAAGTTTAATGCCAGACAGTTGATGTCTGTCGCGAGCTGATGAAATAACTTTGCTTAAACCTTCCATGATAAGTAAAAACAGTAGAGGTGAGAGCGGACATCCCTGTCTGAGTCCTCTTTCAGAAGTGAAGAAGGTGGTGGCTTCCCCATTAAGTAGAACACTGTAGGATACATCTGTGATGCAGCTCATAGTCCATTTGATGAAATTGTAGGGGAACCCCAGATGAGTGAGAAGAAGTCGTAAGTAGAGCCAGTTTGTTCTGTCAAAAGCCTTGGACAAATCCACCTTGAGAATCATACCTTTCTGTTTTTTGACTTGAAGGGTGTGCATGAGTTCCTGGGCAGTAGCAATTGCCTCATGGATCTATCTGTTATGTAGGAAAGAAAATTGTTCAGAAGATATGTGCTGCGAGAGGATGGGCTTGATTCGATTGGCTATGGTTTTAGCAATGATCTTGTAGAGGCAGTTACAGAGAGAAATGGGCTAGAAGTCATCAAAAGTGCCAGGCGCATTAGATTTGGGGATGAGAGCGATGAATGTCGATTTTATGGCAGAGGATATCCTGCCTCGCCTTTTGCTGTCCTCCACGATCCTTAATAGGTCATTACCTAGGATATCGAAGAAAGCGAGATATAATTCAATGGTACATCCATTCGGACCAGGGCTCTTGTATTTTTTAAACCATTTCAGGGTAGCTTCCAATTCTGCCATGGTCAATTCCTTCTGTAGATCCTTTGAGTCCTCCTGTTCTATAAATCTGGGGAAGAGTTCAGCCACCCTCATGATTTATAGTATATTAACTTCCTCAAGAGCTTTATAGATGTCGCGAAAGTGTTCTGTGGCTAGCCTGGCCAGGTTCTGTTGGGAAGAGACCAGAAGCCCTTGGTCATTCTTCAGTTCCCAGATAGTATTAATGATTTTCCAGCCATTGGCAAATTTATGATAGAATTTAGTGTTTGCATCCCCTTCCATGAACCAGATAGCTCTACTTCTTAGCCTCCAACTTTCCTCTCTTTCTCGTAGGATCTGTGAGCATTTTGAAATGAGAGAGGTGTATTTATCTTTATATTCAGGGGAAGGGAAAGTCCCAGAAGATGTTTCTTCAAATTCAGCTAATATCTTCTCAGCCTCCTCCAATGTCTGATTGTCTTGAATGTTCTTTTGATGAGCCCATTTTTTGGTAATCTGTTTCAGTTCTGAAAGCTTCCTAACAAAGCCTGCAGAGAAATCCTCTTCTTCCCTGATGAGGTTGGACCGCCAGTAATTTTGGACCAGTTGAATATACGTGGGGTCCAAGAGCCAAGAGGCATTAAACTTGAAAGGGCTCTTGATCTTGTGGGAGGGGTCCTCTGCTTCTAAATAGATAGGCCGATGATCAGATATGCCCCCCGATCCCACCCATTGTCGAATACGGGGAAGGTCGCTAAATAAGGATTCCTTGATTAGGAATCGATCAAGTCTCCTGGCCAGACTATGTTCACCACTTCTGTTATTCGACCAGGTATATTGAAGTCTAGCGGAAGGAATGTTGACCCATTTGTGTTCCTCCAGCAGGTTAGTCATAGCATCTGTGAGGGAGTCGACCTGTGCAAGGTGCCCCCATGATTCACTGAAGCCAAGGGAGAAATTTAGATCCCCCCCAAGAATAATGTTGTCAGCCCTGAATAGGTCTGTTTCGAATAGATGCCTCCAGTAGTTAGCACGATCGGCACATGGGCCATAGACATTGATAATTCTGATATTCCTTCCAGCCAATTGTGAACTGATGTCGATCCCAATGAAACCCCTTCCACCAAAAGTATTCCGAACCTCCATTGTTCTGCTATTAACCCCAATGGCTAATCCTCTTGATCGACCAGATGCATCAAGTGCATGGAAGGACCAGTTGGGTAACCAGGAAGTGAGGGTCTTAGTGAGGGGTTCAGCCAGGCAGAGAGTCTCTTGTAAAAAGATGATGTCCAACAAGGTTGATGAGAGTAATCTCTTCAGCGCTAGTTTTTTGGCTAAACTAGCAAAACCTCGGCAGTTAAAGGAAAGAATCTTCATGGAGGGAGGGGGATAGGGCCGTCCTTTGCTCTAAGGGACCCAAAAATGGTTTGCTGTTGCCCAAGGGAAACCTCTTCATCAACAGCGTGTCTGGCCTTGGTAATGCGGGAGGGTCTGCCTCGAGAGTTCTTGAGGGTCAAGGGCACACTAGCCATGTTAAAGCGTATAGCATCCCGACCACTGCCTTTTGTGCGGGGATGAAGATCATAACGCGGGGAGGACTGGTCCGAATGAGATGAGAGGGATGCCTGTGATAATGAGATCCTTGGTGGAGGGGCCGTCGGTGAAGGGAGTGGCAGGGAACATATGAGAGAGGACTGTGTGTGGATGTGCGAAAGATGAGGAGAAGATGATAACAATGCAGATAATGGATTTGAACAGATGTTATTATGAGATAGAGAGCCCATCGACTTGCTTGTAATAGGAGAAGTCGAAGATGGAGATGAATAGGACTTACCCGTTAGATCGAGGCCCGCGTGATTAGTCAGTGAATGCTCAGGAGCTGTTGATACAGGAGGAGGTGTATTGGAGTCCTTAGCAGCTTCAGCTTCTTCTGGGTAGCTCCTATGTTCCTCCTCATTCGGTGTTTGTTCATGATCCCCATTTTGCTGAACAGATTGTGTCTGAGGAATATCGTCCTGGGGCTGTTCTGTCTCCGCCTCCCTGTCAATCGGTCTCTCTCTCCTGATGAGTGAGCAGTCCCTATATAAGTGCCCCACCTTATGGCACCTGCGGCAACGATATGGAATGCCTTCATAATCAATAATCTGATTGTGCGCAGTATCTCTCCATTGGATGGTAATGGATTCGAGCAAACCTCCTCTCGTGTCCAGGTTAATGAGAATCCTGGCGTAAGCCATCATGCCCGTCTGCTGGTATGATTTATCATGGTCCATATAAGTGCCAATGGCATCTCCGATTCTTCGAAATACATCTTCTGACTAGAAATGTAGAGGTAGCCCAAGGAGACGAATCCATACCGGACCAATTCCAATCTGTTCAGTCTCTGGGTCGAATAATGGAGTCCACCTCTTGAATAGAACCAGGGCATGTTCAAAATGCCAAAAGGATGATAGAACCCAGTTGGTGTGATCAGCATGAGCGAAACGCATAGCAAACCATCCCCGCACGAAAGTCTTCACGAAGGGTATTTCCGCCAGATGGTAGTCCCAAACCTCAGCCGCCCAGGTCTTCAAGCGGGCTGCCGTGTAGTTTCGGCCCCTTATGCGCCCGAACAGTACCCGATCAACAAATTCCATGGCTTCGCCTAGCTGAATGTCCTCTTCCAGTCTGAGAAAAACGTCGTCCTCCTTGGACTTGAAGCACTTGTTCCTCCGTTTAGGGCTTCGGACAGGGTGATAGTTGTAATGACGGCCCGGGGAGATGGAGTCGGCAGTCGGCTGTGAGGGATGCAGACGTGCAAAGGAGGGGCCTCTGGTGCCAGATACAGAATGATGGCCTGAGAGCGGAGGTACGGGTGTGAAACTGCCAGAAGGGGGTTGAAGAGGGCATGAGATACCGGCTGACGGGAAGAGGGATGGAGGGTTTTGTAGCGGAAATGGCATAGAGCCCGGAACCCGAGGATAATGATCAGGGTTAGGGTTGAGACAACCGGATATGAAACCTAGGGTTTCCGGTTAGTGAGGGGGGGTGGATAGAGCTGGCCATGTCGGTGGTTCATCTGAGAGGACGAATGAGCTAGCCGGATGCTGGTCACCAAACGGAAAAGGGGCGAATTGTTCGGTGATGCCTGAGCTATATAGACCCCCTGATGTGGCAAGGGGGGTGCGCCAGATGGAGACCCCTTCCAAAGGGTCGGCTATATAGTCAACGACGTCGATGTCCTCCATTGCCAACTACTATCCGGATCTAAAGACACCTCAAAACAGAGAATATACCTGCGAGACCAACAGTTCTGTGCAGAAAAATGGACCGCAGATGATGTTGGAAACCGTCAGATGCCAGGCGACGTTAATAGCCTACAGTCTTCCGTTAATACCCCCAGCGTAAACGGCCGTCGGAAGAGAGTTGGTAACAGTGGATGCGGGCATACAGGCTGAGGTCGATGTAAACCCTGCAGAGAGATTGAAACCCTAACCTAAGCCTTCTTGCGACTTAGTTCCTCCGGTCCCCATCGCTCGCCCTTTACTAAATTATTATTATTATTATTATAAAAATAAAAAATAAAAACTATTTATAATCTTTAATAATTAATATCTAATAATTAATTAATTAATTATTTTTTATAGTCCCTTGGGTTTATTAATCTAAAGTTTTTTATCCCTAGGGTATAATATTATTCATATAATTTATAATATTAATCCTTGGGTCTAATATAAATCTCATTGGTTTATAATAATGGTCAACTATGTTCCAACATCACATTGTGACAAATATTTTCTCAATATGAAAATCAACCATTGTCCAACATCATATTGTGACGAAGTTTGTCTCTATATGCAAATCAATCATGGTCAACCATGGTCATCCTTGGTTCAACGTCGCACTATGACAAACATTGTCTAAATATGAAAATCAAGCATGATAAGCCATGGTCCAATGTCGTCTTCTCACAAAGATTATCTCAATACGAAATATTATTCATAGGGTTTTTAATATTAATCTTACAATTTAATATACATCCCTTGGAGTTCTTAATTAAGGGTTCATATTCCTATGGTATAATATTATTCACAATGTTTATAATATTAATCCTAGAGTCTAATTTATGTCTCTTGTGCCTATAATCATGGTCAACCATGGTCAAACATATTTATTTTAAGGTTTATAATATTTATGTTAGGTTTTATATACATTGGATTTATAATATTTATCCCTTGGGTTTTATATTAGTTTATTGGGTTTTAATCTTTTGGCTTTTTAGTGTTGATCTCTTTGGTTTATTATCCCCTTGTGTTTATAATATCAATCCTTTAGGGTGTTTATATTATATTATTGTTTGCATGTGGTAGCTTAAGGGCAGTGGTCATGGAAATGAAGCTCACCAAACTGGAAGTCTTGGGTTGAAATCTTGGCTACATTTCCCCATAGTGATATGTGTAATGGACACAAAAATCGGAGTCCTACGAAGCTTGCAATATATTATATATATATATATATATATATATTATATATATATATATATATATATAGATATATATAATATATATATATTTACCATTTAATTATTTATTATTAATGGTATTAACTGATCATTATTAATTAATAATGATACTAAATTTAAATTATTAAATAATAATTATTAAATGTAGTAATATTAACTACTACTATTACTAATAATAATAATAAGAATTTATTAGTATTTATCTCTTAGATTTACTAATTCATTGGGTTTATAATATTAATAATTAAGAAAAGTTTTTCAATAGAAATCACATAAGAGAAATTTTGGCTGACATGTTTCAAACAACCAAGTGTGGTTCATCATATGGAGGGACACACCATAGTAATGGCTTAAATAGAGAGCAATGTAGAGACCATAATTTCAAGTAATGACTATATTTGAACAATAGTATTTAAATTATGATATTAATTTATTAATGTATTAAAAACAAATATTATTAAGCAACAACTATATTAAATGGCTAGTTTCTGAAAAATAATATTTAAATTAACTTATTAAAATCAAATCATCTTAAAAAATTCTATTAATGGGAAATAATCGAAAAAAAAAAAAAATCAAAGTCAATCTCCAAATAAGGAGGGAAGTCAAAAATTCTAAAAAGGAGTAAAAGCCCTAATTGAGACAAGATCAATTATGAGTTTTCTATGACGACCATCTTAATGAAGATCCACATCTCCTAAGTGTTCTCTTTAATAATGGGTATAGCAGACACCAATGTACTAAGGCTTTCCTCAGAGCTAAAAAAGGTCCTAGTGCTAAGAAAGATACTAAGGATTGATTTTTTGGTGTTCATCTTCCTTTTAGCCAAGGGACCAGTGACAAAATTGTGAGGATCCTAACAAAGCATATGGTGGCTTCAACCTTTAGGCCTTTAAATACCATCTGGAGCTCCCTTAGATCTGTAAACGACCCAGTGGACCCCATGAATATGAAAGGTGTTTACATTAACCCATGCTCTTGTGGGACTCCCTACATTGGTGAGATTGGTCTCTAAATTAATAAAACGATTCATGAGCATGTCATTGACATGAATCATGGCATGACCCTCTCCTCTTCTTTGTCAGAGTATACAAATAAATCTAAGTATCACATCTTCATTAAGGAGGCCCAAGTCGTTTCTAGGGTTAGTCATTTCCATCATCATAAATTGCGGGAGGCCCTAGAAATGTAAAAGAGACCCAATAATTTGAATGTTGACAATGGTTAGATTATTAGGATA
Organism: Pinus taeda; assembly: GCA_000404065.3. NCBI lineage: Eukaryota > Viridiplantae > Streptophyta > Pinopsida > Pinales > Pinaceae > Pinus > Pinus taeda. Next base: position 64,666 of record APFE031044851.1, read on the forward strand.
AGTTGGGTCCTTGTTGTGTCCTCCTAGTTTTTTTATGTTTCTTTTTGTGATTTATTTTGTTTGTTTATTTATCTATGTAGGTATTGGTGTCCTTTTTGTAGTATTTGTTGTTGATTTATTCTTCATTAGAGTTTATATTCTTTATTTTTTGTGCTTTCATAAGTATTTTTTCATCATATTCATTCTTAACTTCTCTTAGTATTTTTGTTATTTGTTTGCTAGGCCTCAACACAATATTTTATTGTTGCCTCTCCTTCATTTTTTGATTACTTTTCTTTGTATATATATATATATATATATATATATATATATATATATATATATATATATATATATATATATCTTTGACTTGTGTTATATTTCTGTTTTATTTTATTGATTTTCCATTAATTATTATATTTATTAAATGATATTTTCTTGATTAGGTCCTACCTCCCTCTTTATAATTTTTTTACTTTACTCCTTGTTTCGAGTTTGACTTTGATTTTTGTATTCTTGTTAGTTTTTTTTCTCCGATTATTTCCTAGTTATAGAATTTTTTAATGATATTTGATTTTAATAAATTAATTTAAATATATTTTCCAAAAACTAACAATTTAATATAGTCATTACTTATTAGTATTTGTTTTTAATAAATTAATATCATAATTTAAATATAATTATTCAAATATAGTTGTTACTTGAAATTATCATCTCTACATTGCTCTCCATTTAAGTCTTTTCCATTGTCTATCTCGTCGTCTCGTCGTGATGATGAACCACACTTGTTGGTTGGAAATGCATCAACCAAAAATTTCTCTTATGTGATTTCTACCAAAAGGATTTTCTTAATTCATTACAGATCATAGAAGTTTCAATTCATAAATATTAATAATCTCATGGGGTTATTCATCCCTTAGATTTAAAATGTTAATTTAGAGGGTTTATTTATCCCATGCATTTTTAATATTGATTCCTTGGGATTGTTGATCATTTAGGTTTAGAATATTTATCTTTTGCATTTACTAATTCATTAGGTTTATAATATTAATAATCTATATATGTAACATTTTTAATTATTTAAGAAAAATATTTGAATATATCAACATTAATATAATAAATATATAATATATAATAGTATAATAATTACTTCTCAATATTACTAAGAGATACAATACTTAGTATAAATAATAACAAAATACTTTTATATGATATATTGAACTATATCATAATCTTGAAGTTATGAACTATTACTTATTAAAAAAAATTCAACATATTATTATAACATTATTTATTATATAATATATGACTATATATATGATTATACTACGTTTCATTATATATATATTTATTTAAAGTAATAGATAATATTATTTATTTAATTATATTGTTAATATACCTATTATATTTTGTTTCAAATATTTAGTTAATTATTATTAACCTATTTCAAGTAAAAAGATATTTTATATTAAAAATATTATTGATATTATATTCATAAATATACTACTTATTAATTATTTAGGATAACACAATTAATGGCAATAAAATTACATATTTAATTAATTAATAATTATAGTTATTATTATGTTATATGTGAATTATATTATAGTTTTAAAATGTAGCTATTATTAATAATAATTTATTAGTGTTTATCCCTTGGGTTTACTAATTCCTTAGATTTATAATATTAATAGTCTAATGGGTTTATTAGTCCATTCGGTTTAAAATGCTAATTCTTAGGGTTTATTAATCCCAGGTGTTTTTAATATTGACTCCATGGGTTTGTCAATCATTTAGGTTTAGAATATTTATATCTTTCTTTTACTAATTCATTGGGTTTATAATATTAAACTTTTCGGTTTATAGTGTTTTTGGCTTATAATATTAATAATTCCTTGGGTTTTTAGTTTAATCCTTTGGGTTTCTTAATCCCTTGAGTTTAAATAATTGATTCCTAGGGTTTGTTAATCGCTTGGGTTTTAATATTAGTTTGTTGGATTTATTAATCATTTGTATTTATAATATTAATTTCGTCTGGGCTTTAAATTAATTAAAATCCTTTGGTATTAATTATATTTTAAATATCTCTAATATATTATTATATTTATTTATTTTTACTTTCCAAATAAATATGTTGAAAAATATATCAAATAGTTATTTTAATAAATATTATAAAATTAACCTAAATATTTAAAATATTGATTAATATTTATTTCTAATAAATATTATAAAAATTAAACATATTATATTAGTTACAATGTTGGTGAAATATAATATAGTATTATAAATATAACAAAATATTTATTTTTATGTTATATTATGAACTAATATTATAGTTGAAATTATAAACTATTAATCGTATTAACATATATATTATTTATAAATATATATATATATACTATATATATTATATATATATATATATATATCTATATATATCTATATATATATTAAGCTTAAACATTATGGATGGACAGGACCTACCAGCCTCCGTTGAGAATTATGAACATAGAGGATGGAAAATCACTTCCTGTGAGTTTCGTGGGTACCAATGCTAAACCTTCCTAGGCCTTTTATGATGTTCAGACTTCCTCTCTAACTTTTTGAGCATAAGAATAAAATTTTAAATCAAACTAAATAATTCATTTTCTCTGGGTCCGATAGACCAAAGTTTGAACTATTGATAATAATATAATGGTGGCAATAAATACATATTATTAATAATAACTAATATTATATTAATATACAAAATCTTGTTATTATATAATTATAATTATATAAATATAAAATAATATGCCTATTAACCATTAATTTATGAAGGCAACGGGAGTTGAGAAGGGTGATTCGGACGGCGATGGCGGACCTGAGGTAGTGCAACTAGGGTTTGGGAGAACAGGGTTTCAGAGTCACGGAGGAGGGATAAGGAAGCTCGGGAAGAGAGAGGAAGGTTTAACCAAACGCGGGAGAAGATTCGTAAGGGTAAGTGGAAAGGTGGGAGGGAGAAAGAAAATGGGTGGGGCTAAAGGGATCAATGGAAGGAAATCAGGGGAGGGGAGAGATCCCTTCCTTCAGGAACGTGGCAGCAGGAGAATCCAGTGGAGGAGGGCAACAAGGAATGCAGAAAGAGAGTAACAGAGATGTACCAGTGCTGGGAAATCGATGGCAAGCAAGAATGGGAAACAGGTGCTTACCTAGGGCACAGAAAAAACCAAGGTACGTAATCCCAAACAATAAACTGGAAGATTACCGATGCTATATGAAAGATCATGCATTGATCTGTAAGTTTATAGGTTTTTGGCCATCTGAAAAGGATTTGAAAAAATGGATACAACTAAGGTGGAGGCCAAAAGGACATATAGACCTAAAACTAAGAGCAAAGGGCTTCTTCACAGTCATTTTTGCAAACCTAGAAGACAAGGAAAGAATTTCTGAAGCGGGGCCATACTTTATGAACAATGTTGGACTATTTATGAGACACTGGGAGGAGAGATACAACCTAGATACTGAGAAATTGTTGGAAGCCCCCATATGGTTCAGATTGTTTGGGTTACCAACGGAGTTTTGGGACCCTGATATATTGGAAGGGATTGGAAACTCGATCGCAGCTTTCGTCAAAGTGGTAGAGTCGACCAAAAGAGGGAAGTACACATATTACGCTAGGATATGTGTGTACATGAACATAGCAGAGCCCATGCCGGAATATATAGAAGTGGAATACCATGATGAAATATGGCAGCAGCCAATAGATTATAAGCACATTCCCTTTAGGTGCAGAAGATGCCACGAGTATGGACATCTATACAGGAAATGCCCACAGAATAGAGAGGGGGAAGCAACAAGAATCATAGAGGAAGAAAAAAGGAGAGCAGAAGGATCGGATACAGGTGAAAGGGGTTTCAAGGAGGTTCAGGGAAGGAAAAAACCAAGATCGGAAGGAACGAGAGCCCAACCAAAGGAAAAGAATATACCAGTCGAAAACCAGAACAAGTTTCAGGTCCTTCAGGATGAGGAAGAAGAAAACGAGGGTGGAAAGAAGGCAAAAGAGGAAGATGAAAACACACCAATGGAGATCATAATAGAGACAGCAGGAAAAAGTATAAGTCAGAACAGGGAAGCAGAGGTAGAGACGGGGGAAAGTCAGGAGAACATAGCAGAACAAATGCCGAAGGAATCAGACAATCAAAAAGATAATGGGGTCGAAGAGGAAAGAATAATGAACAAATTCCTTCAAGAATGGAAGAACCTAGATGAAAGATTCATCCCAGAATCACAGAAACAACAATATAAGGAAGCGTTCTAGAAATACAAAGAGAAGAAAGGAAGTACTCCAGAGATCGGAATAGATCAAATAGGATCACAGGGAAACCAAAACCTGGGAATGGACGGTATTGGAAAAGGGGGCAGAAAGAGAGGAAGACGAACATTAAATGAAACGATCCAAGCAGTGGGAGAAACACTAGTTAATTCAGGTAGGGTGATACCTCTGTCAGAGGTATTTCAACAACCATCAAAAAGTTATAAATGATAATTACAAGTTGGAATATTAGGGGGCTCAACAGTAAGGGAAAGCAAAGATATTTAAAGGAGAGATTGAAGAAGGACAAACCAAGCATAAGAAACGAAAATGGACCATCAACAGCTGCAAGAAATAATGAAAAGGATGAGACTCAAATACAAGGTAATGGCTCAAGATGCGGTTGGTTCAGCTGGGGATCTGGCAATAATATGGAACCTTGAGGAGGTAATTTTTGAGAACTAGATTAGCTTCCCTAGAATACTAATAGGTTTGTTCAGGTTGACAGGAATGGAGGAAAGAATTCTTATTTCAGGGGTTTATGGTCCCCAGATACCCAGGGAACGGAAGGATTTCCTCAAGAACATGCAGGCAATAAGACAAATCATCCCTGGTAACCTATGGATAATAGGGGGGGATTTTAACATGATTCGAGAGTTAGGAGAAAAGAAAGGAGGTATAAGAAGACCAGATCAGAGCATGGAGGAGTTTAATGAGTTGATAACAGATCAGAGACTAGTAGATATTCCCACAACTAATGGTGTCTTTACATGGAATAACAGGAGGGGAGGAAAAAACCAGATTGCCTCGAGATTAGATAGGTTCCTTTTGTTTGAACAAATATTGAACTGAGATGTATTCATAGAAACGAAAATTCTTCTAGGACTAGGGTCGGACCATTGGCCGATCCGACTAGAAATTGATATCAAGAAGAACAATGGTAAGAAACCATTTAGATTTGAGGCTTTCTAGCTCAGAAATCCCGAATTCTTACGCAAAGTGGAAGAATGGTGGACTCGGAGTAGCGTTAAAGGGAAGGGGAAAATGCATACCATCCAATTGAAGCTCAAGGAAATTAAGGGTAAAATCAAAAAGTGGAATAAAGAGGAGTTTGGGAACATCACGGAGGAAAAACAAAAATTAGAGAAAGAAATGGAGGAAATACAGCAAAGAATAATTTTGGAAGGAAGGGATGAAGAGAGAAGTAAGGAGGAGGGAATAATAATCAGCCAATTGGAAGAAAGAAGAAAACAAGAAGAGATTTTGTGGAGGCAAAAGTCAAGGATTAAATGGTTGCGCGAAGATGAGAGGAATACAAAAAATTTTCATCAAGCTATGGTTCAAAACAGACAAAGGAATCAGATCTTTTCTATCAAAAATGCAGAGGGGGAACGGATAATAGAATAGGGAGAGATTGAAAAAGTTGTAGTGGATTATCATAAAGAAATTCTCATTGAACCACAGGGGGCACGAGGAGAAGCAATAGAATATATTTGCAAGGAAATACCAAGACTAATAACAAATGAACAGAACAAGGCTTTGATGAGGGCAACAACTATGGAAGAGGTTGAGGAAATTGTTATGAATATGAAAAAAGGCAAGGCTCCAGGACCGAATGGGTATACCGTGGAATTCTACCAGGCATGTTTGCACTTTTTAGGACAGGAGGTCCTAGAAGCGGTAGAGGAATCAAGAATGAAGCAAAATATCTGGCCAGGTATTAACTCGACCTTTCTAACTCTGATCCCTAAGAGTAATAAGTCGGAGGATGCACAAGGATTTCGCCCAATAGCACTATGCAATGTCATTTATAAGATTATAGCTACCCTGATAGACAAAAGATTAAAGCCTTTACTTCTGAATATCATCTCACCTGAAAAAACTAGCTTTGTCGAGGGTCGAAAAATACTTGATGGACTAGTAGTTACTCAGGAGATGATTCATTCCCTAAATCAGAAGAAGCAGAGAGGAATGATGATGAAGCTAGATCTATCAAAGGCCTACGATCGCTTGAGCTGGAAATACCTCAGAGTGGTGCTTGAAGCATTTGGATTCAAAAAGAGATGGATTGAATGGGTCTACAACATGATTTCAACACCGATTTTCTCAATACTGGTAAATGGTATCCCATCGAATATCTTTAATGCAACAAGGGGAATTATGCAGGGAGACCCTATTTCTCCGTTTCTATTCATAATGACAGCTGAGGGGCTAGGGAGAAACCTAAAAAGAGAGCTAAGGGAAAAGAGAATTAAAGGTTTAGAACCATGGGGAAACAATCTGACAATAACGCATCAACAATTTGTAGACGACATAATGCTATTCGGAGAGGTTTCTATCAAAGAGGTAAGGAACATCAAAAGAATACTTGAAATTTTTATGGAGGCTTCAGGAATGGAGATAAATAAAGAAAAATCATGTACATTCATATTTAATACCCCTGATCCTATCAAGGCTCATCTTACCAGAACCTTAGGCTTCAGTCAGGGGGATCTCCCTAGTAAGTATCTGGGGAATCAACTGGACATAAATCCTACCCGGATGAAAAACTGGCAGAGTGTAATAGATAAAATAAATAACAGACTGGCAAGTTGGTCCTTTATATCTTTGAACATAGCCAGTAGAATTGTTCTGTTAAAATCGGTCCTGCAATCGATTCTTATCTACCCCCTGTCCCTCAGGGTAGCGCCCAAAGGAGTGTGCACAAAATTGAAAGAAATATCTGGGAAATTTTTATGGGGTGGTCCTAAACAACAAAGGAAATGGGCCTTAGTCTCATGGAAAAACCTAGTAAAAAGAAAAGAGGAAGGGGGACTAGGTCTAAGGGATCCGGAAATGCTGAATAAGATATTAGGAGCCAAATTATGGTGGAGGTGGGTACAAGGAGGAAATGATGTATGGAAAAAAATTTGGGCACAAAAATATAATATGCCTGATTCAGTAGAGGGTAGACTGAGAATTGGAGAAGTCCCAAAAGGATCCTCAATATGGGAATTGGCAAGTCTGAACAGGGACGTGGTCAACAAACATGTGTTCTGGGAAATCCATGAAGGGAGCAGCGCGAAATTTTGGGAGGATGGGTGGCAGCAGTGAGATAAATTGTCAGAGATACAAACCCTACAAGAAATACAACAGAAAGCGAAGAGGGAAGGACTGGAGTACGTGAGGGATTACTGGCAGAATGGAGAGAACAGTGGAATATGGAGGACTTGGAGGAAACCAGAGGAATGGTTTGAAAATATAAACCAAGACCTAGAGAAAATATATACTAGAGAAGTAGACTTGAGGAAAATTAAAATCAGAACAGGAATGGACATTCTCAGGTGGGGAAGGTCAATGAAAGGAACATTTACAGTAAAAGAAGCCTACTACCTAACAATAAAACAAGAAAGGGAGGATGGAGCGATAGATTGGAGAATAATATGGGAAGGAAAGTGGTGGCCGAAAATCACAATATTTGCATGGCTGGTAAGTAAGGGACAGATTCTAACCTCAGATAAAATCCAAAAGTGAGGTTTTTATGGGCCCTCGAGATGCAGCCTATGCAACAGAGAAGAGGAAAACCAAGATCATATATTAAACAAATGCCTTTTTGCAAGAAACTTATGGGAGAAGATTAGATCACTTTTCAGGAAGACAATGAGAGATCCAAACAACATTCAGAACACCATAATGCAATGGGGCAAAGGACAATTTCACAACAGAGTAGTAAGAAGAATATGGAACTTACCAGTGGGCTTCGTAATATGGTTCCTGTGGAAAGAACGCAATAGGAGGATCTTCCGGGGACAAATCTGTCAACCTGAAAGAATATGGGAGGAGGTATGAAAATCGATCAAAGAAACAGTTTTGTCCGAGACATGGGAAGAGGAGGATTGGAGAATGAACCAAGAGGAAGGAGGAATAGTATCCAATTTAAATATGGAATTCAGTATGATTTATCCCAGAAAAGAGAATAGGACCGGCCTACAAATACAAAGCCCCAATCAATTCAGATATTCAGGAGAGAATTTCATAAAATTGAACTTTGATTGGGCGTCTAAAGGTAAGCCTAGACTAGCAGGCCTAGGGGGTATCTTCAGGGACAGCAGGAAAAAAACAAGGTGGGTTTTCGCAGAATGGGGAGGGGAAATGACGAACAATGTAGTGGAGCTGTGGGAAGTCCATCAGGGATTAAGAATAGCAGTGAGAAACAGATACATGAATCTGGAGATAGAAGGAGATTCATAGGTAACAATAGGGATGCTACGCAAACTAAAGTATGGAAAGAGCTGGGAGCAAGTTGCAAAAAGTTAGAGGATAGTAGGGATTATCCAAGACATAGCGGATCTGCTAAGTAGAATCGAGTATAAAATAATAAACCATGTGAGACATAAAGGGAATAGGGTTGTGGACCTGCTGGCGAATTGGGGGAGTAAAGAGCCGGTCAGAAGACTGGACATCAGCTGGCCTTCATTGGAAGAGGATCAGAGCTGGGGAGAACTAAAAAACATAATTACCTAGGATCATAATGAATCAATCACAGGTTGAAGGAATGCGGACAAGACTCCCGATCAGGATGAGCAAGGTGGCAATCCAGGTAATAAATGCTTGACGGTTTGGCATGCAGGAAGGAGCAGGCGGGGTTTAGGAAATGATGAGCACGGTCAAGCAGATCGGGGAGAAGGATATCATCTCAAGGCGAGGAGACGGCAGGGTACTGACGGAGGTAGGTAGATCTGTCAGGATGCTAGAGAAGCGACAGGTGAATGATGGTATGGGAGAATGGGGCAGCGAAGTGGAAAGGGAAGCGAGACATAAGAGCAGAAGGAGGGGAGGTATAAGGGAGAAGGGCTGGTGAAAAAGAACGAAGAGAAGGAGTGCATGTGGAAGAAAGAGAGAGGGTGGCGATAAACCTTCAATTACAGCCTGGAGAAAGGGAGAATTTAGGAGCCAAAACAGGAGGACAGGGACGCAGGGAAGGAAACCAAGGCGTAAGGAAGGAATGGCGGAGGGAGGCAGCATGAATGCAGGTAGATGGATGAGGAGTAGGGCAGAGGAAGGGAATCAGGGACGAGGGGACCGAGATGTCAAGGGTAAAGGAGTAATGGAGGGGGATACAGAGCAGTTTTTTATCCCAATGTATGATGACTCAGAGAGCGAGAGTGAAGAATTCGGCGTGGAAAAGGAGAAAGACGAGCCAGTGACTGAAAAGCGCGGAAGGAATGGGAGACCAGTGGGGAACAGAACCACGAAGAGAGGAAGAGAGGTTGGCGAGGATAATCAGGAACGGGAGGCCGGAGAGGAGAGTGAGAGACGGGTAAGAGGACGAGGCCGACGAGGCAGGGGAGGTCAGAGGAGACGGGGAGGAGCAGAAGAAAGAAGCGGGCAAGGACAAAGCTGCAGAGAAGGAACGGTGGAAGATGGAGAGGCCAGTGCAGCAGGGACAGGCGGGAAGGGAAGGAAAACGATAGGGAGGAAAGTGCAGGCAGCCGAGAGAGCTTACTATGAGAAGACCAATCCAAAAATAAGAAGAATAATTGAACATTGGGAAGAGGAGGTAATACAGGCTCAATCTGAGGAGGAAATGGAGGATTGGGTGTATCTTCTTCCGGATCCAGGTCATACCCGTGGTCGAATGACCTTATATAAACAATCTCTGCACGTATATTGGGTAATGAAGAGGCTGATGGCCAAGGCTATGGAACAAGTAGCCATGGAAATGGCAGAATTGTCCCAGGGAATTCCAAATTTGAAAAAGGAGCTGAGGAACATTCAAATCACCTTGCTCATGCAGGATAAGAGGCTGGAAGAAATTCAACAATAGATACAGACGAGTGGCTTGGGAGTAAAGAAGGAGAAGGAGCAGCAGGAAGATGTAGGGAACCGGTAAAGAAAAGGCATGTTTTTTTGAGGTTTTGAAAATTCTAGTTCTATTTTATATTAGCTATGTGTAGGTTTTTTGTTCAAATTTATATGCAATCAGATAACAGTAGTAACAGATATAAGGCTGATGTATATAAAGCCTGGAAAGATAGACTGAAAACTTACTATTTTTGGCTAGCTATTAAAAACTTCAAGTGGTCAAGAAACCCGGTTTCCCCTTGGGACGGGTTGAGATCACCACAAGATTGTAGTGGTTTCAATTTTTGGTAATAGAAAAAAAAAAGTCTCTCCTAAGCTTACAAAAAAAATAAAAAAAAATAATATGCCTATTATTATTTATTATTTATGTATTATATTAATTTATTATTTAATAAATTACATCTATTGTAAAATATGGTTGAATTAATTATTAATTTATTAAATAATTAAAAAAAATCAAGTGACTTTTAATGAATAATTTCTTTGGTAAATGAAATTCTCCTAAAAATGATTTTTTTTGTGAAAGCTTTCTAACTTATTTTTATAAGGAAATCTTTAGTGTGATTTTCTTGAAACTTTAATCATGGGTTTTTGATGGGATGAGATCTTGGGGTAAGCCCAAAATCCCACTTCCATTAAAAACTCGAACTTGGGCCTGTGGGTTATGGCCCACAAGCCTAAACGAAAGCGTTTTAAACTTTAAACATTTTCATTTTCAAGCCGTGGATATATTTAAATATCAATCCTTCCCTTAAACCCCATTACAAGCATGCACTATAGGTCTAGAATCTCACAACCACAAGGTAATACAATACATAGCAATATATGACTTTTTTGATGTGCGGCCCTAAAAATAGGCCAAAGGGTTTCACACTTCCTCTTGCCTTCATGAGTTTCTTGCTCCGCTTCACGCATCTTAGTGTCCAAGTCTCTAAGAGTGGGCTAGACGAGTTTCCATCCATTCGGATACTTGACGTGGTTAGTTCGAACCTTCGGCATCGCAAATACAATAAAAAAAAAACTACCCAAACCTGAGAGCTTCCGATTCCCTTGCCGCCCTGAAAGACCTCGAATGAACTCCCAGATAATTTCCAGCACTGAGAGCTTGGGATTTCATTTGAGGGCCAGAGCTTAGCCTTCCATCCTTGTTGCCGTCAAATTGGAGAAATATTCTTTTTACCTTCTCGCTTCTTGTCCCTCTAGTCCTCTTTGAACCCAAATTAAAATTATCAAGTATCAGACGTATAACAGGACAAGCTCAGCCGTGTTTCATTCACAACACCATGATTCGAGCGCCCGCAACACCATTTTTATTTACAAAACACAGATTTTGATTCATTTATAAAACATATAGGCATATATAATTAACACAAAACATGAACACACTTTTATATATTTACGGAATAGTTACAAAATTAAGGCATTTTAGCCTTAAAACGAGCTCACACTCAGCTTCATCTTGCCACTCACAATTTTCCTCACCAAATAGATATATCTCTACACCCCTATCGTATTACATTTATATAAGAATTTTAGGAAGGATCAATCCTATCCTCTCCTGATTTTCTCCACAAAAGCTTCATAATGCATGCACGCTTTAAATCTGCTTTATCCGCTTTAAATCTATTTTTCTACTTTAAATCAGCTTTAACTTTGTTTTGCTTCCATGGCTCGCATTCGCTTGCTTTGGTGCTGGTTTCTCCTGCATCGGACTCCCGAGGCACAAAAATTTATGACCTCCTGGCCATATGCTTCTCCTGGTCTTCGTAATATCTTTAACTTGTGAGCTGCAATCTACCTTTGCAACAGCAAGTCCTCCTTGCTGCCTCTTACCTCACCAAGCTCTCCTCTGGACTTGGTCTTTTGGTAACCGCTCTAGGCTATTGCAATCTTCTCACCTTCCTCTGCTGCTACCTACACAAAATATAAAGACCATACCTATTCATACTTCATTAAGAACTGTACCTCCTTCCGCGGAATATTTTATTGCTCTGATACCAAACTGATGGGATGAGATCTTGGGGTAAGCCCAAAATCCCACTTCCATTAAAAACGCGAACCTGGGACTGTGGGTTATGGCCCACAAGCCTAAATGGAAGCATTTTAAACTTTAAACCTTTTCATTTTCAAGCCATGTATATCTTTAAATATCGATCCTTCCCTTAAACCCCATTATGAGCATGCAATATAGGTCTAAAATCTCACAACCACAAGGTAATACAATACATAGCAATATATGACTTTTTTGATGTGCGACCCTAAAAATAGGCCAAAGGGTTTCACACTTCCTCTTGCCTTCATGAGTTTCTTACTTCGCGCATCTTAGTCTCCAAGTCTCTGAGAGTGGGCTCGATGAGTTCCCATCCATTCGGATACTTGACGCGGTTAGTTCGAACCTTCGGCATCGCAAATACAAAAAAAAACAATTACCCAAACCTGAGAGCTTCCGATTCCCTTGCCGCTCCGAAAAACCTCGAGTGAACTCGCAGATAATTTCTAGCACCAAGAGCTTGCAATTTCGTTTGAGGGCGAGAGCTTAGCCTTTCATCCTTGTTGCCGTCAAATTGGAGAAATATTTTTTTTACCTTCTCGCTTCTTGTCCCTCTAGTCCTCTTTGAACCCAAATTAAAATTATCAAGTATCAGACGTATAACAGGTCAAGCTCAACCACGTTTCATTCACAACACCATGAATCTGAGCGCCCGCAACGCCATTTTTATTTACATAACACAGATTTTGATTCATTTATAAAACACATAGGTGTATATAATTAACACAGAACATGAACACACTTTTATATATTTACGGAACAATTACAAAATTAAGGCATTTCAGCCTTAAAATGAGCTCACACTCAGCTACATCTTGCCACTCACAATTTTCCTCACCAAACAGATATATCTCTACACCCCTATCGTATTACATTTATATAAGAATTTTAGGAAGGATCAATCCTATCCTCTCCTGATTTTCTCCACAAAAGTTTCATAATGCATGCACGCTTTAAATCTGCTTTAAATTTGCTTTATCCGCTTTAAATCTATTTTTCTGCTTTAAATCGGCTTTAACTCTGTTTTTCTTCCATGGCTCGCGTTCACTTGCTTTGGTGCTGGTTGCTCCCGCATCAGTTTTTCTGTGTAATTTCTCTAAAATCTGGCAAGGAATTTATTGAAATCACAAGCTTGATAGGTAATCATGTAGAATCCAAATGCCCTATGGATTTTCCATAATGCTAAATCCATATATACAATGAAAAAATTAGTTTAAAGAACACAAATCAAGATTTCACTTTCAATTTTTCCAACACTCTAAAATCCAAAAAATCACACTAAAAACAACTCCATTTTTATTATAATCAGATTTTTTTTCAGGATTTTTTTTTTAATGTTCAATGTATGTTGTCGTGAGTTTCATGTATGTATGGTACGAAGGGAAGGTACAACGACTTGCATGTACATATGGTATGAAGGGAAGGTACAGTTTTTTGTTTTCCTTTTCATACCACGCAAGGCATGCACATTCGTTTTAAAAAAGAGTATAACTAGTAATTGTATTTGGAGGTGCAGAAGAAGGCTGAAAAGGAGGTGTGAGAATATGGAAGGTAATAATTAAATAAAAGATATGAAGTTAATTATTAAAGTGGAAATTAAGGTGGAATTAAAATATTTTAGATATGACTTAGTTTGATTTGTTTCATTGTTGTTATTTTAATTTGTTAATGAAGGTATTATTTTAATGTGCTTAAATTTAAGGTTTAGGGACAAATTTTTTTAAATAATGTGTTTTATAGCGTTTTGGTGTAAAATGTTTTAAAGTGGACATTAACATGTGTTAATTAAAATAAATATCAAAGGGATGACTTAACATACAAAATAGTCAAATTACTAATTTCAAATGTAATTTTGTGTTTATTAAGAATCTTTTTTCATTCTCACTTGAAAGAAACATATGTCAAAAGAAATTCCTACATTGTAGAAACTTATGAGACTTTAAAATGAGTAGGAACAGATAGACAAACATAAATGTCTTTTAATTATGTAAACAAGAGATGACCATATTTATTTTAATAATATTGACTTTCACATAATATTCAAAATCCTTAACTAATAAAAATATTTTAGAAAAAACAATTCCTTCAGTGTGTTAATAAAATATTTAAGAAAAAACAATTTCAATTATTTCAATTAGCGATAAAGGTATAAAAACTTACGAAAAGAAGACAACATACAAAAACAAAGTCCATTGATGTGAAACTATGTTGGCCCATATGGGTATCGAAATTTTTGTCGTTCAGGTAGGATTATGATTGATTTCGATGTTTCGTTTGACAGTCAATACACAAAGCTTTTCGTTTGATAAGTCACATGTTTTGTTATTTTCAGAGTTGTAAGTTGACCCTTCACTCATATTTTTAAAGCAATCACATATATAAAATAATTGTGCTCCACATCAAATCAAATGTGCACTGCATAATATATTAATTCAAATGGTCCTTCCTGTCACTTTCCACTTTCCACGGGTGAGTATTAACATAACACTTGTCTGGCAATATTGTAAGCTTTGATTTTGAATTCATTGAATAGATATTGACCATATAAGCACTAATTTATATTGCAGTTGATAATATAGGGATTTCAAAATAAAAATGGTGATTACTTCAACATTAAAAATTAGTGAAATATATAAAGATTTTCATACAAAAATGTTAATTAGTTCAGCATTAAAAATTAGTGAAAAGTATATGAAAAAAATCAACCAATAACTTTACATAGTTAAGGGTTTTTAGTGAAAATTTTCTTCTTTCTTCTACGATAATTTTTGGTTGAATTTTTTCTTAGAACTTTCATTTTTTTTTTTTTTTTTTGCTTCTTAATCTTGGACTTTTTATCTGTTCAAGTAATTTTTTATTATGGTCTTTTAAGTGCAAAATTACCTTGTCCTTTTCTTTTGACTTATTGTAAAATATGTTTTCGAGATTTTTATATTTCTTTTTCGAAACATTTTTTTGTTGTTCAAGCTTTGTGAATTCTTCCTTTAATCTTTTTATTTGTGTCCATATATTATGTTCATGTTCTTTGGTGCTAAATAATCTTCCACACGTTTCACAATATAAATTGCACTTTTTTTTTAATATATGTATATCCAATTTCGTTTAGACAAAATGGACATTTAGTCCAAAATAATGATTGTTGTATGGAACTCATCTTATGTGGGCTTTGATACCAATGTAATGAACAAAGTTCACATACTTAAAAAAATGGTATGATACCAATGTAACAAACAAAATTCGTATATACATTGGAGTAAGCTTCAAAATACTTTGAAGACGTAAACATCCATTGTAGGACAAATAATGTATATTAAATATTGTATAAGAATTTGATGTGAGATGATTACAATAAAGTATCAAAATTGTAATTGGGTAAATATTAAAAAGATATAAAAAGCATATGGCTTTATATCCATTACCGAAACGAAACGTGATAAAGATATATATGAAACGTGATAAAGATATATATGATGAGAAAAATATATATTACATTTTTTCGATAATTATTTTAGGTTAAGTTTGTTCAAAATTGTATACAGCGTTTCAAGAAAAGGAATTGTTGTGGTGTAATCTGTAAAATTTAATTCTGGCAAAAGGTCTTTAAAAATATTTACTTACATATTTAATAATTAATTTTAAAAAACTAAAAAGCATCATCAATTAAAAACATAAATTATTAACTAAAATTAAACCTCGTTTGGAACGGAAACCAAGAATCGGGATCATGTAGGTTTTATTCATTTGAAAACGAAAATAAATTAATTCGATCTGACCGAGGTAAATGTTGAATTTGTAATTTCAACCGCGCGCGGGCCAGCATTTAATGCACCTTAAAACCACCCAGCAAAACCACAAACCACCTAGAGGCATATCGCACCGCTTTTGGTTCAAGGTAGTTTCCCTACACAAGAGCTCCGATACAACTTGGAGCTGACGCGTGGATGAGGCGTGACATCAGCCTCTGACATTTATCGGAAGGTAAATGTTGACTAAAAGGTGGCTTCCGATATTCATCTCCTTCATCTAATGTGCTCCTCCATTCTCCGTCGTTGATTGCTCCAAGGTGCATACGGCCAACATTAAATATTGTGTGGAGTAAAGTTCGGTGAAAAAGACCTTCCGATATTCACCTCAGCCGTTCGATTCGAGGAGGGTAAATCAACGGTTGACGTGCATCATGAAGCTGCATACGGGCCCGCATCAAATCAAATTGCGTGGAGTAAAGTCAAGTTGAATTTTGACTATACCTTATTAAAGTTTTGTCATAACGCGTAGGTGGATTATTAAATTTTTTATTACGGCAAGTATGGGCATAAATTAAATTATGGCATGGGCTATGTCATATGTTTTTAATTTTTACGGCCGTAAGTTTGTTTGTAATAGAACAAGTAAAAACATATGTCTGTTGACCATTTTTTTTAAGTGTAAGAAATGTAAAAACTCACAGCAGTGGAGGAGCGAAGGCGAATATGTGAATGAAGAAGACCAAGGGGAGGTTTGTATCAAAACCATGAATTGTTTCACACAGCAGTGGAAAGGTAAAACTGTAAATCCTTGTAATTTTTGTTTTCACACAGCAGTGAATGTAAATGAAATATTTACACACATTGGTGTAAAATTTCAAAGGAGACAGAGTAATTTTGTTAAAATGTTTTGGTGAATCCCTCTGAGTGAAAGAGGATGAATATGTATTAGTAATTTTGTTTTAATGAATAGAAAT
>APFE031044853.1:0-12736 GCA_000404065.3 Pinus taeda
ATACTTACAATTAAGAAAAAATAAATAAAATTTAGCAAATGTATGAAGCATCTAATTTAACTCCAATGAAGACTTCTATAAATGTTATGCAATGGTTAGGAACCATTATCATTAATAATTTTGAAATGTCAGAAGTGGTGTATCATGATATTGAAAGTGCAACAAAAATAATGATAAATCATATAAAACCATGGATAAACATTCTAATAAATTCAAGATTTTTAGTTTTCCATTTCTCAAACAATCTTGACCAAGAATGTAAATTTGACTTGATGAAGTTGTTCTTTCAATTGTAATTGTAAATCTAGCTTCCAAAATCAAATTGTCCTATTGCGACAATTGGCCAAATTCCTCTTACTTTCCATCGTTTTGGCAGAATAATGCATATCAATCCCAATGGCCACCCTAACTGGCAGTCAAGCTAGGAAAGACCTATAAATCAACCAGCAGGAACAATCCCCCTACCTCAACCCACACTTCCAGCACCCTACACATTACAACAGAACCCTTAGACCAACCTACGACCGCAGCTCCCACCCAACCCAACCCGAAACCCAACAACAAACCAGTTCAATCTGTGCAAAT
This sequence comes from Pinus taeda, assembly GCA_000404065.3. Taxonomy (NCBI): domain Eukaryota; kingdom Viridiplantae; phylum Streptophyta; class Pinopsida; order Pinales; family Pinaceae; genus Pinus; species Pinus taeda. The sequence goes on from APFE031044853.1 coordinate 586, forward strand.
TATTGAAGGACCGGAGCCAAAAACCGAGTTAAGAGAGTGCAATGAGCTTCAATTAAGATCTGGGCGGATAATAGAATCAGAGGGGGATAAAAATAAACAAATTGAAGATCAATTACCTATAGAACAAGCACCACAAGTGGAGAACATGGTTAAACAGAAAACTCATGATCAAATGATCACCTCTTCTCCACCATTCCCAGAAAGATTAATCATACCTCGCCCAATAGAATACCCCAATTTTTATCTTCTGGGAGAACTAAAAAATTGTGTATAAAAATACCGCTCCTCAAGGCTATTCAGGACATTCTAATTTACGCAAAAACTATTAAGGAATTGTGTATGAAAAAAGCCAAAGAGGAAAATAAAAACAACCCCAACTGTCCAGTAGTCGGTACCTTATCTAATTTACTATCAAGTAGAGAAACACCTGAAAAATATGAGGACCCAGGAAATCCTATAGTCACTATGCAAATAAATGGATGCTCCTTCCTCAATGCATTAGCCGATTTAGGAGTAGCAATCAATATTCTTACAACCACAACTTGTCAAAAGCTTGGCATTACATCCTTGGACCCAACCATGACCTTGTTGGAACTGGCTAACCAATTGGTAGTCAAACCAGAAGGCACATTACAAGATGTAATGGTGTCAGTAGACTCCTGGGAATACCCTACAGACTTTCTGATCATCAATCCTAGAAACCGACTCGATGGACATCCCATAATTCTAGGTAGACCTTAGCTAGCAACCATGAATGCTTACACAAGTTGTTGAACATACAGCATGACTATAGCAAGAGGAAGCAATGTGAAGAATTTAGCCTTATATCCTCTAGGTCAGCCAAGTTTAACAAGAATAAAAACCAGAAAACAACCTATATCATATCTAACTGAAAACATTAGATCACTGCTAACCATAGAAGATGCTCTCTAATTTAAGGGAAAAATAGAAGATGACATCATTAACACTTACATTAACCAACCAGATGTCGTATCCCATCTAAAATGTCACATGATCGAAGTAGCCCTCGATAACGAAATAGAAGGAGATCCTTTAAAAGATATTAACGATCAATCAATACCAACAACTTCTGTTTATAACAAAAAAACCATAGAAATTGAGCTAGGAAAAACTTTGAATATTAACAAAAATCTGACTGTTGACCAAGAGCAGAAGCTTGTTCAACTCCTGAGAAAATATAAAGAGGCCTTTGCATGGGATTACTGGACATGAAGGGGATTGATCCCCAATTATGCATGCACCACATTTATACAGAGAAAGATGCCAGGCCCATTCGAAAACCTCAACGAAGGTTAAATCCTCATCTTAAAGATATTGTTAAATCCAAACTACAAAAATTGTTAGATGTAAACTTCATCTACCCCATATCTGACAGCAAATGGGTCTCTCTATTAGTAGTGGTGCCAAAAAAGAATGGAAAGTGGCATATATGTGTTGACTATAGAGAGCTTAATAAAGCAACCCAAAAAGACCATTTTCCCCTTCCATTCATTGACTAGGTCTTGGACACATTGGCAGGAAAAAAAAATTATTTTCTTTCCTAGATGGCTTCAGTGGATACAATCAAATTCAGATTGCCCCTGAAGATTAGGATAAGACTACCTTTACCCGCCCTTGGGGAACATTTGCTTACAGGTTCTTACCTTTTGGGCTGTTCAATGCACCTACCACATTCCAAAGGGCTAACTGAGTATTTTTTCAGATCTGATAAATGAAGGGCTCGATGTGTACATGGATGACTTTACACCTTACGGAGATGACTTCGAGCCAGTGTTACAAACATTAGAGAAAGTTTTGCAAAGATGCATTGCCACCAGACTCTGTTTAATCCATGAAAAATTCCACACGATGATGACCGAGGGCCTCATCTTGGGTCACTATATATCAGTAGCTGGAATACAGGTAGATCCAACAAAAAATCAGATAATTCTTTTAATACCTACCCCTTCCACACAAACTGAGGTACGTAGTTTCTTGGGATTTTATGGCTATTATAGAAAATTTATATATAATTTTTCTCAAATTGCTACACCACTATATGCATTAACATGAAATATTGATTTCATTTGGATTGATAAATGTGATAGTGCTTTTGAAGATTTAAAATGGCTTGTATCAACAACCCCAGTATTAAGGGGCCCAAACTGGGATTCGCCATTCCAGATTTCATACGACACTTCAAACACAGCCATTGGAGCAGTTCTCAACCAGGAGGAAGATAAAAAGCCATATGTAATATACTATATCAACAAAAATCTATCTCTTGCTGAATTAAATTATATTATTACTAAAAAAGAATTTTTGGCTGTAATCTATGCTATCAATAAATTCAGAGATTATATAACAGGATACCCTATGGTTTTATACACTGATCACTCTGCTATTAAATATCTAACTAATAAACCTGTTACAAATGGAAGAGTGACAAGATGGTTGATTCTTTTGCAGGAATTCGATATCACTATCAAAGATCGACCAAGAAAAGAAAATCCAGTAGTAGACTTTCTTTCACGAATGCCAAAGACAGATGACTTGGCAGCAGTAGAAGACCAGTTTCTTGATGAACATTTATTTGTTGTAACTGTGAAAACACTGTGGTATGCGAACGTCGCAAATTACTTGGCAGTGGGCAAGTTACCCAAGCACCTGACGCCTAATGAAAGAAAACAAATAGTACAGTGCAACACGTGATTCTCTTGGATCGGAGGCTATTTATTTCATACAGGGGCCGATATGCACATTAGAAGATGCATCAGGGAAGAAGAGATCTTTGACATCCTGAAAGATTGCCACAATGGGCCCTGCGGCAGACATTTTGCAGATCACTGGACTGGTCACAAGGTATTACAGATGAGCTATTATTGGCCCACCATTTTTAAAGATGCCAAGAAGTTTGTCGAGGCATGCAACAATTGGCAAAGAATGGGATGCCCTGGGCAATCTGATGAGATGCCCTTGCACCTGTAGATAGTCATTGAACCTTTTGAGCGATGGGCGTTAGATTTCATCGATCCAAAAAACCCATCATCTAATCAAAAGACATATATATTAGTTGCAACAGAGTATGTGACTAAATGGGTGGAGGCAGAGGCACTACCAAGGGCAACAGAGGACTCGGTAATCCACCTTATTTTCCAACTATTTTTGCGATATGGCTTGCCTAGAGAGGTAATTACCGATGGAGGACCATAATTCATAGGCCATAAGATCGCTGCAACATTAAATAATCATCATATCATACACAGAATCACGACTCCATACCTCTCACAGGAAAATGGCCAGGTAGAAAGCACTAATAAGGTAATCGAGGCAATACTAACAAAGACAATTGCATCACATAGACATGACTGGGCTACCCGATTACTCGAAGCCTTGTGGGCATACTGCAAGACATGGAGAAATACCATGGGATATTCCCCATATCAACTAGTGTTTGGCAAAGAACCTATCTTCCCAATTGAATTTGAAATCCAGGCATTGAGGATAGCTCAGGAGGTAGGCTTGGACTTAAGCAAAGCACAGATTAATAGGCTACATCAAATCAATGAATTGGATGAAATCCGGCTAACAGCTCTTCAACAAACTGCACTAATCCAACAACAAAGAGCGAAATGGCATCATGCCCTTATCAAAAAGAAGATCTTCCACGAAGGAGATTGGGCACTCCTGTATGATTCTAGGTTCCAAGATTTCCTGGGAAAACTCTAGACCAGATGGTTAGGACCTTATGAGATATAAAAGGTGCATAACAATGGCACCCTCACATTAGCCACCATTGATGGGTCTGGCTAGTCTTTTAAAGCGAATGGACATCGAGTACGACTCTATCACAAACCGCTTACCAAGGAGTCCTTTTGCCAACAATTACGGGAAGATTCCACCATACAGATTCTTACTGAGGAGGGCAACCTGTCCTTAGCATAGACCCAGTGAATAATTCATTTGTTTTTGAAATTTGTACATAAAATTTTCTTTCTATGTTGATTGAATTTGCTTGTATAAATTGTATATAAATTCTCTTTTTTTCTACTTTTCCTTTGATGTTCCCTCTAAGGAATAGTTGTTGTTCACTTTAAGGAATAGTTGTTGTCCCTTCTAAAGAACAACAATGATTTTATGGATTCTCGTCATGTTGTTCCCTTTAAGGAACAATTGTTGTTCCTTCCAAAGAACAACTGTTGTTCCCTCTATGGAAGAACAATTTTGTGTACAGATTTTCGTGTTGTTCCCTCTAAGGAACAACTGTCATTCCCTCTAAGAAATAGCAGTTCCCAATATATTTTATTTTCATGTTGTTCCCTTCAAGGAATAGTTGCTTTTCCCTCTAAGGAACAACTGCCATTCCCTCTAAGGAATAGCAGTTCCCTATATATTTGATTTTCGTACTATTCCCTTTAAGGAACAGTTGTTGTTCCCTCTAAGGAACAATTGTTGTTCCCTCTAAGGAACAACAGTTTCATGTGTATGTGTTTTCTTGTTGTTCCCTCTAAGGAAATTTGTCGTTCCCTTTAAGGAACAATAGTTTCGTATGGATTTGTTTTCCTGCTGTTCCCTTTAAGGAACGGTTGTTGTTCCCTCTAAGGAACGGTTGTTGTTCACTCTAAGGAAAAGTTGTTGTTCCCTTTAAGGAACAACTACTATTTCCTCTAAGGAACAACAATCCCATATGTATTTGTTTCTCACTGTTCCATCTAAGGAACAACTTATGTTCCCTTTAAGGAATAGATGTTGTTCCCTCTAAGGAACAACTGTTGTTCCCTCTAAGGAACAGCTATTGCTCCCTTTAAGGAACAACAATTTCGTGTATATTCTTTTTTTTGTTCCATCTAAGGAACAACTGTTGTTCCCTCTAAGGAATAGTTGTTGTTCCCTCTAAGGAACATCAATTTCGTTTGGATTTGTTTTCTCATTGTTCCCTCTAAGGAACATCAGTGTCGTTTGGACTTGTTTTCTCACTGTTCCCTTGAAGGAATAATTGTTGTTCCCTATAAGGAATATCGGCCGTTGTTCCCTCTAAGGAACAACAGTTTCATGAAAGGATACAAATCTGAGGATTACTGGAACAAGAAAGTATTGAATATTATCATCTTTAAACAATATTGCTTTGTATTGATTGAAAAAGAATCGACACAACCATCTATATCACTTCACTGTCCTCATTTCCATTATAAATCAAAGAGATTGATTACTTGTGCCATGCTGGTTCTTCCTTAAACCCTATAATTCTCTTTGTTCATTATCATCAAATAAGGTTGAGGGCATACTTTCTTCTATTTGATATGTTTAGACTTCTTCGGCCATTCCTACTCCTAAGGAGTGTTGAGCCACCCTCTATGTATAAATAGGAAGTGTTGTTATATATATATATACTAACAATTGTATGATTTTGTTACAGATGGAGGATATGGGGTCTCATCACGAGCTAGTCTACCATGATCATAAGGAAGAAACAAAGTGGCATTCCCACTATGGCCACCACACTAGGGATATGATTCAATGGATGAATCAAGAAATAAAAAGTCCTTGCAACAAGAAGTCTCATCACAAGCTGGCCTACCCACCTTTTGCTCCTTCCTAGTGAATAGCAATGTGTTCATCTGGTCACCAAGCCAACATATTGGTCTCCACTCTGATATCATAATGCACTTTCCCTATTATACATAAAGGACCATGGTTCCAAAGGGTTAGAAAGCAACTCTGTCAAGGCTATAGATGCCTGCAGGCAATAGAAGCTCTGTTGATGGTATTGAAGTCATATTTCCAACATCAATAGTTATTATAAGTCCCTTTCCTTATTTGGTATCTTTACTATAGAGCGATTATGTTCCTAATTTATATTGAACCTTTATGCATGGATATCTTCTAAAAAAATCAATCATAATAAGCTTTAAGTGGAATGATGATGGTAAAGTATATTTTTTGTGTCAGATGTCCTTTTTCCCTTTTCAAAATCACCTCATAGCATCTCTTCACTAATTGATACATTGATTTTAGCACTCTGATATCTCTTGCGATCCTTTCATAAATAGGCGTACCTTACCATTCCCATCATCCCTGTATGTCGCCACCAACATGATTTTCCTTCATTCACTAGGTCGAAGGCGACCTATCATTTCAAAGGGGGGCGAGGGTGACTCCCAAACTACTTATGCATGTGTGTCAGTCCTTTATTTGGTTATGCCGAACTATATGACATTCCATAATAGCAAGTATTTAATGGTATTTATGCTGAAAAATATCATCCGATATAATGATCATAATGACTTGCTGTTCCATCACTGACTCTGTCTATTGCTTTGTTACTTGTGCTAACTTATAGTGTGTAGAATTCAGGCAATATGGGAGGAAGAACAGTGCGTAGGGAGCCACTAATACTGTCTATTTCTGATGCCACCAGAGAAATTCTGATATGGTTAATAACTTATCTTCTAAAAAATGTAGAAAAAGTGAAAGAAGAGATGACATTATAGATATTGTTATCCTTGCAAAGCTTGTAGAAGTTATAATACCCACAATTTTGTGCCTTTTTGTGAAACTGGTAGGGCTCGACAAATATCACATCTCAACAATAGAAGGGTGTAAGATCACAATCAACTGTATAAATGAATGGTCTAATCGTAAATCTGAGACAACACTACAAACATAAAGTAGGTACTGCTTCATGGACCCATCCAATATGATATGGTTGGAGATGAGTGGTAAAAATTTGGAATTCTTCAATCAATTGTTGAGAAAGTAGGTTCTTTTTGTTTCTATTGTCTATGATTAATTGTGCAATTTGTTGCTTGATCTAGAAACAATTAAGTGATGAGAGCTCCATTCTTCTACGATTAATTGTGCAAGTTGTTGCTTGATCTATAAATTGTTAAGTGAAGGGAGCTTCATTCTTGTTCTCATAGTAGCTTTACGCCATGAGAACCCACTAAGGGTGAGTGGAGGTTGAATTATTAACATGAATATCTAGGTATGCATCATTAATGTCAACACTTCACAGTTGTTTGATGTTGTTCAATAAGAAAGGCATTGATCATTTTTTCCTACAAGTCACATCATTCATTATCAAAATGACAATATCTCCAATGATAAAATTGATGTTTCTTCTTCCCTTCGCTAGTCAAACTAGGTGTTTCTTGATTGTGAGCAACAACAAGCTAGCGTCTTTGAAGATATTTAGGAGGGATGTTCCAATAAGGAAATTGGGAAGAGTTTGAGCTTTGCATCGATGTGAGAAAGAAAACTTAAAGTATAGTTTATGCAAAAGGGTTTGTTGTTGTTGTTTAGGGAGAACAATATTATTGCGAGTGGGACCATTTCATTTTGGTATCAAAGCTATGATATGCTCCAAGAAGATATCAAATTTGAATTTTGGATGCCTTGGATGAAATATTATACTTGCGATTATGAAGTATTTAATTCAATTTTCTTAACTGTATTAGGGCTTGATTAATTCATCAACGTATAGGTGTTGACATATGAGAGATTACATTTAGGTAAATGACATTTTGAACAAATGTGGAAAAGGAAAGAACTAATTATGAAGCCCACAAAAAAGAATTAACAGTGGATTAGGAAGAGAATCATTAAGATTTTGAACTAATTTCATAGCAAAACTAGTAAATATCTTTGTGATAAAAAAAGAAGATATGAACATGAGAAGAAAATGTTGTAGATACGTGTCCAAGAGTGTTAACACAAGCTCATCTTAACATTCTTCAAGTTGATGCCAACTACCTAATTGTTTGGTAGATTCTAAAAATGCCAGTAGTTTACCTAGATGACATAGATAGTGCTTTTGTTACTATTTTTAGTTAGATGACATGGATTGTGTTTTTATTACTATTCAATTTTTACCTAGATGACATAGAGAGTGCTTTTATTACTATTTTTAATTAGGTAACATGGATTGTGCTTTTATTACTATTTTTAGTTTGATGACCTAGATTGTACTTTTGTTGTGTAGCTATTAAAAAAAGCTAAAAAAAAATGTAAGAGATAATCTGAGCCCTCCGTTGCAAACAGAAATGGCATAATTTAAAAGATAATTTGAGTCATCTGTTGCAAACAGAATTGGCATCATCATCATCTGTTGATAATCCTAGCGCTCCGCTCTTATCGAACAGGTTATCTCAACGGTCAAGGATGTTAATCGCTTTAATTATATTCAATTTCTGGATTCATATACATCCTTTAATTATATTCAATTTCTGGATTCATATTGGCATTGGCATTGCAGTGCCTCTCCTCCTCTCCTCGGAGTTTCCTGGATTGTGTGGTCAGCATAGTGCGTCTGGTGTGTCTGGAGGTCCATATGTTGTGTGTGTATATGAATGTGGTTTGGTCTCTGTTGTTATGTCTGTTTTCGTCATTTGTTTGGTGTGTGTCTGTCTGGTGTGCTTGTATTTTCTGAGAGGCAGAGGCGTGCTTGTGTTCCCTGAGAGGTAGAGGAAGAGGCAGAGGCAGGTAGCGCGTCAATTATTGAATCAAGACAACTCTGCCCAGGGATCACAGTTAAATGTGCATCTGTCTGGCTCGATGACAGGTAAATGAGGCATTCCGGTAAATTTATTTTCAAACTCTTTGTATGGATCACTCTTATTATGAGTTGTGGGTTGCAAACTAGATTAGCTAAATGAGAGAGGAATCAATTTGATTTTTAGAAAAATCACTGGCATAGCTCGATTCCTGTAAATAAATTGAGATGTTCAGTGTTGTTTGGTTTTTTAAATTAGATCTTCAACATCGCCAATTTGCGCATAAATGGAGAGAAACAGGGCCGGCCAATATCGCAGTTGGATCTGAGCGGTGACCATCGTCGAATAATGTCCACCGGGAGCGTTTTATTACGCAGAGCCTGTGGTTTCTTGGTTTTTTAGATCAGATCCTCTGCATCCATGGTGAGGCAGTTTCTTGGTTTTTTAAATTAGATCCTCTGTATCCATGTTTCTTGGTTTTTATTAAATTAAATGTTAGGGCATCCACGGTGAGGTGGTTTCTTGGGTTTTTAAATTAGATCATCTGAATCTGAATCCATGTTATTTGGTTTTTTTAACTTAGATCATCTGAGGCGGCATCATAAATCTCTCGTTGCACAGAAAGCGAGAAAAATCGGGCATGCCTTTCGAATATGGTCGGCGTCGAAGCATTTTTCTGGATGAGAAGTTCCTGAGAGCCTGGTGTTAAAAGATGGAGTTAACAGCGACCCTTAGCTTACCCGGTTTTGTTTTGAAGGGCGTAATTACAGCTTCGTATATGGTGCATAGGCCGGTGCTTGCTCCAGAACTGGTTTCTGCGTTGTTGCGGTGGACTTACGATGCGTTGCTCGGTCACAACATTTGTTTTACGCATCGTCTCCCAATGCACGTCTATTCTCCCAGATTATTCCTGCTACCTAGGGCTTGAGCAACGTTGTAACGCTTGCAAATATCATGTCTATCAATGTGGATTCATCCCTCAGAGGTAAGCACAACATTTTCTTGACTGACTCTGTTTTAAAGTCATTGTCGATTGCATGTGTGATTAAGAGATTGTTCAGATTGAATTGAATTTCTTGTAAAGTGGGTAAGTTTCTCTGCTATCTTTCTGTCTGGTTAGTAAATAATATAAGGGATTGTTTATGCATTAGCTATTTCTAGATTAAGCATATTAAATCTGAGGTCCCCAGCAACGCTCTTCGGTGATTTATTTTATCATTCACTGATGCAGAGGCTGTTGGGTCACCTTCCACACTGATGCAGAGGCTGTTGGGTCACCCCTTTATCTTCTACAGCCCCCCAGACACCCTCCATATCGGTGCAGAGGCTTAGTATCTAATCCAATCTCACCCAGGCCAACTTACCCACCCAGCCCAACTTAGCCAGAATATAGGAGATTACATAAAACCCCAGAACTTTTTTTATTTCTAATTTGGTAAATTTTCTAAAATATTGGGCACTCTCTGTATTTAATCATTCTTAATTTTTATTTTACGCCGTACGGTATATTTTGCTGGCCATAAGATTTTTTAACAAAAGATTTGTTAAGGCAATTAACAATTTTTAGTCATCAGATATTGTTGTCCTCCTTTCGTTTTTGAAACAGTAAAAATAGTTGTTCACATGATTTGGGATTGTATGTTTGTTCAGATTGCAATGTATTTCTTGTAAAAGTGGGTAAGCTTCTCTCCTATCTCAGTTTTTGCACTGAATTATTGATGCAATCTGCATTAGCTATTACATCCAAGGCCCCAGCAACGCTCTTCACTGATTTATTTCATCATTAGTGGCTTGCTCTTCAGTGATTTATTTTATGATTCGTAGCTGAACCCTAAACCTAGCTATTATCCAAAAATCTATATTCGTGGCTGAAGCCTGGACCTAGCTATTTTATCATTCATGGCTTTGCTCTTCAGTGATTTATTTTATCATTCGTAGCTGACATCTGAACCTAGCTATTATCCAAAAATCTATATTCGTGGCTGAAGCCTGGACCTAGCTATTTTATCATTCGTGGCTTGCTCTTCACTGATTTATTTTATCATTCGTAGCTGAAGACTGAACCTAGCTATTATCCAAAAATCTATATTCTTAGCTGAAGCCCGGGAGATTGAGAATGAGTAGGTTCAGGAGGTGGGGTTGGATTCTGGAGGGTATCCCTTCCCGACGTTCAGGAATCGGGTAGTGAAACTTCATCGGTCGTGCTGCCTATTCTTTGGCTCTCTAACTATAGCTTAGATCCCTCTGCTTGTATGTCTCCAGGTGCCCTTCCATATTACTCAGATTGAATTTCTGGGTTTATATTTGGATTCAATACATTTGGTTTATATTGAACTTCTGGGTTTATATTTGGATTCAATATATTTGGTTTATGTTGAATTTCTGGATTATGTTGGATTTGTAATTTAATGGCTCAAGTTTTTTCTATAGGCACGGATTTGATTTGGGTCACCCCTTTATCCTCTCCATCTTCCCCAAGACACCCTCCATATTGATGCAGAGGCTGCTCAGTTGTTGGGTCATCCCTTTATCCTCTCTAGCTCTCCAGACACCCTCCATACGGATGCAAAGGCTCAGTATCTAATCCAATCTCACCCACGACCAAATTACCCTGTACATATGAGATTACATAAAACCCCATACCTATTTTTTAATTCATAATTTGGTAAATTTGCTCAAATACTGGGCTCTCTCCGTGTATTTAATCATTCTTAATTTGGTTGGCATTAAAATGCTTTAACAAAATATTTGTTAAGTTCATCGAAATATGTACATAAAAAAGCATTTAACAATTTTTAATGATGAGTTCCTTTCGCTTTGGAAACTTTCAACCAAGTTTTTCTGTGTGATTTTTTTTGCTGTCCCACTTTAAGTTGCAAGGGTGTGGGCTGTTTTGAAATATTTCACTGTTTCCTATGAACCTGCCAATAGTACTCAATTCACTCCAAATAGTAAAACGCCAGAGTCAGCTTGCCAATAATACTCAATTCACTACAAAATAGTAAAACGCCCGAGTCTATCTTTTTAACGTTGTGAATTTTCTGTATGTGGCTTTGTCTTTGGATGTGACATACTCACAAATTTCATCGATCATAACTGTTCAGATTAAATTTCTGTGTTTATATTTGGATTCTTCTCTCCAATCACCTTTACCTTTACATGTGTGGTGGAGACCTTGCCAAATAGAGTAGTGGGCTTACGGTTGGTTGTTGGGTCTCCCAATGCACTGCCCATTCTCCCGGATCATCCCTTGTACATACGTGGACATTGAATCTAATCACAAGGAAAACAACATTTCCTTGACTGACTATTGGATTTTTTTTGGTATGCCCATTCATTTATAATTTAGAGTGATAGCTGTGATGATAGCTGTGATGATTATGATAACAAATAGAATTACGGAGATAGCTGTGATTATTTTGATAAGAAATCTATTTATTTTCGTATAAATAATTTGATAGTAAATCTATTTATTGTTGTATTTTTATTTCTCTTTAGTAGTCAAGAAAAATAATTATTTTCCCTTTCCAAATTCTAAAAGGCCAAACTCCATGTTTCGCTGGAACTGTTTGCATTTAATTGATTATATCTTTTAATTTGATGAATATGTGCAAATGGGTTGTAGGCTATATGATGACTTGTGTTGCATGGGCATATCA